>BLSH010192308.1:857720-884198 GCA_018402905.1 Glandirana rugosa | reverse complement strand
TAAGTTGTAGAGACCCCAACGCTATTACGTGGAGGGGTAGACGGTATAGGAGAGATAGTACAACGGAAAAGGATACGAATCATTACTCTCCAGACCGTGTGGAAAAGAAAGTGTGATCGTCTAGTAGTAGACTGTATAGTTTGAGATAGAGGGGTAGGAGTGATAATAGACTCCTCTTGTGTAGGAGTGTTAGGGTCAAAACCCTACACTGTTACCGTGCATGGGACCGAAATGATTGTCCAAATACCGGAAAGGAAAAGGAATTCATCTCAACTCGCTTGGGCCTGACATTTCAAGCCCAGGCATGGCTTGAAACCCCACAGGCCCTGGGCGAACCCGGACTTTTTTTGAAAAGTCCGGGTCCGGGTCCGGGTCCCGGACACCCCAAAGTTCGGTACGGACCCGAACTTTACAGTCCGGGTTCGCTCAACTCTACTTAAGGAAAAGGAAAGGCCATAAACCTGTTAGTAAAGCCAGGGTACGTGCCATTGTCACATCCCAAAACTGGGATTGTGAGGATGTGTTCTCCTCAGATAATAGTGAGGATGGGGAGATAGAGTTTGATATGTCAGATGATGATCTGCTAGTGTGAAAGAAAAGGTGTGCCAGACCTCTCATTACTAAGCATAGGAAAAGGCAACATGATAGAGAGGATATGGCAGATGGGGAGGTGCATTATCGCAACCCCAGAGATGTTGAATTTGAAGAAGCTAGGGAGTTTACACAAACTGAACTCCATGAACTGGCTAAACAATACAAACAAAGGTCTGGAGAACCCCTATTGATTTGGCTCCTGCGTTTGTGGGATGAAGGGGCAGACAATGTTGTTTTGTCAGGTAAGGAGGCAGTGGCTATGGGAGTGTTAACCCATGATCCACAATTGCGTCAGGCAATTCAAAAAGCTCGAGAGTTTAGTGTGAATTTTTCACTGCTAGACCTTGTGAGAGATGGAATAGTCCGAGTATACGCTAGTCCTACTGACTTGGAAAATACCTACTCCTGGAGATCAATAGGAGAAGGTATTTCCAGGTTACGTGAGATGGGTTGTATAACAGGATTAAATACGTTTCCAGAATGGATGGGTCCAGATATGAAACCCTTTACGTCTGCTCTGTGCTCTAAGCTGATGAAGTCTGCGCCATTTAATCTCAGGGCTCCTTTATTGTCCTTGTTGGGAGGCCTGGGATTAAACAGCAAGATTCATGAAGCCACTACCCTCTTAAGCCAGTTGGGGGAGCTAGAGGAGACTAAAACAAAACCTGTCAGGGCAGTAGATAAGGTCAAGGCCAGACAGGAAGAATACAAGCCGAAAAGAACAGAGAAGAAAGGGAATGGGGTAGAGAAGCCAGGAGATGAAGAGAAAACTAGGCTAGTTATCTCTAGGAAACAAATGTGGGTGGACCTACTAAAGGCAAGAGTACCTAAAGATGAGATAGATGGGATTTCTACTGCAGAAATGCTGAAGAGGTGGAAACATTTAGTGGGGAAAACTGTCAGGGTGGGGAACACTAGTCCTAGTGAGGATCACATCAGCCTAGATTTGGAGAAAACAGAACAGACCCCTCCTGTTAGTCCCAAACCAATTCCCAAAACTGCATATGAACCCAAACCCAAATTCCTTTATCCTGGGGAGGAGTTAGAGAGACTCAGAAAAGGGGATTGGGAGGTTTCTTATCCTTTAGAAAGGGAAGGTGGGTCTCCTGTAATATCAGTGAGGGCAGTGACAGCAGGAGACCGACGCCCATATGGACATGTCACTTTATGGTGGGGGAAGTCATCTTCGCCTACTCATGTGATGGCTTTAGTTGATACTGGAGCTGAAGTTACACTTTTGCAAGGAAATCCTTCCCATCACAAAGGAGAATTGATTTATGTAGAAGGTTTGGGAGGGCAAACCACATAAGCAGCTAGGACATGAGTGAAATTGGCTGTTGGCAAGGGACCAGGATTTTGGACAAATGTTTTCGTATCAATTACCCGAAAATATTCTTGGGATGGATGTACTTCAAGGTCAGTCTATTCAGAGTACAATCACATACGGGTATCCTGATAAAGTGTATCTAGTTAGAGCAGTGAAGGCTGTGGTCAGAGGTCAGGCGAAATGGACCCCTGTCTACATTCCTCCACCAGAGAAGTTAGTCTGTCTCAAGCAATACAAACTTCCTGGAGGCCCACAAAGAAATTGTGGAGACTATTCAATAGCTGTTGAGAGTAGGGATCCTTAGACCTGCTGTAAGTCATTTCTTGTCTCCCGTGTTCCCAGTAAAGAAACCTGATGGGACTATAGAATGACTGTGGATTACAGAGGTCTAAACAAAGTGGCACCTCCATTGAGTTGTACAGGATATGATCTCAATTGTTGAGAAAATTGCTAAAGAGGCAGGAGAATATCATGCTATGATAGACTTCGCTAATGCTTTTTTTTTCGATTTTGATAGACCCAAAATGTCAGGACCAGTTTTCCTTTGTGTGGGACAGCCGTCAGTACACTTTCACTGTACTTCCGCAAGGCTATGTTCATTCTCCAATGAGTTGTCTTGGACTGATTGCCCGAGATTTAAGTACCCTGAATTTGAAATTCGCTGTGTTTCACTACATTGATGACATCATGATCTCTGAAACAAAAGAAGATGTAACTGAAGCACTGCATCTGCTAATACAGCACAAGGAGAAGAGAGGGTGGGCTATCAACAGAGAGGTCCAAGGTCCAAGGACCTGCCACAGAGGTGAAGTTCCTAGGAATGATGTGGACTGGGCCACAGAGAAAAATTCCAAAGACAGTTGTGCAAACTATCCAGACACTGTTGCCCCTACTACTAAAAAGGAGGCACAGAAGTTCATTGGAGTTTTGGGATTCTGGAGATCATTCATTCCACATCTTGGACTGATTCTGAGGCCTATATACAATGTCACAAAGGAAAAAGACTGAGTTCTCATGGGGTTCAGAGCAGCGGACTGCATTCCTTGCTGCTAAAGAAGCAATTTTGCAGCATCAGGGATTAGGACCCTTGAGACAAGGAGTACCATTTCAGCTGGATGTAGTGGAGCAGGATGGTACCATATCTTTGAGTCTCTGGCAGCCAAATGAAAAGAAAGGACTGAGAGCAATACCCATTGGATTTTGGTCTAAACAACTGACAGGGGAAAAGAAGAGATACACGCCCCTAGAGAAGTACCTGTTTGGGGCCTACATAGCACTTCAACATGTAGAGACAATAACAGGAAAGGACACAGTCACCATCCATACTGCATTGCCAATAGCAGGATGGGTGAGAGATAATGGACTGACCACTAGGACAGCTGTAGCCCAGAACCAGACACTGATGAAATGGAAGTGATACCTTCAAGAAAGAGGGGGTATTGCAGCTGGGGATGTTAGAGACATTTCAAAACAGTTGGCAGGGCTTGTTACTTTTACCAGCATCCAGCCAGAAGAAATTTCTGTGCTGCAGTCATCCCTCATTCAAGAGGCTCCACCCTTTGAGTCTCTGTCAGAAGACATGAAGGAGTCAGCAAGGTTCAATGATGGTTCAGCTGTAGTCGACTCGTCTGGGCGTAAATAGACAGCAGCAGCCTTCAACTCAAGTACAGACACAGTCCTGCAGGAAACCAGAATTGGAGGATCCAGTCAGTATGCAGAGTTGAAAGCTGTAGTGATGACTCTTTAGGAGGAACCTTCTTCCCATGTCATTATCTACACTGACAGCTGGGCGGTCTTTAAAGGACAACCAACTTGGATGCCTACGTGGAAGTCCAATGATTGGATGATTCATGGAAAGGTGGTATGAGGAGGCAAGGAAGTCTGGGACTACATCTGGAAGGAAACTTACTCCCACACCATAAAAGTGGGGCATGTTGACGCACATGTGCCCTTGGTCCCAGACTTTGAGAACTGTAACAGGGTGGTAGAAGAAATTGCCAAAGTGAAAGCAGTTGTGCCAATTGATCCTGTCTTGATGAACTTGGCCAACTGGGCCCACAAACAATCTGGACATTTGGGGCAGAAAGCAACATATGAATGAGCACAGCAGAGAGGATTGCCTATATCCATGGGCATGATAAAGACTGTAATAGGGAACTGTACAGTGTGTGGAGAAGTGCGACAATGGCCATTGCAAAAGTACTTCACTGGTACGATTAAGAAAGGAGAGAGGCCTGCCTGGCAGCTTGACTTCATTGGTCCTCTGCCCCAGGGAAACAATGGACTGAGATATTGTTGCACTGCAGTGAGCACCTATTCAGGACTTTTGCTTGTTCATCCTTGCAAACGTGCAGATCAAGCCACAATGCTTCAATTGTTCCAGAAGCTTGTCATTGCTTATGGTTGTCCCAAACAAGCAATCCAAAGTGATAACGGCTCACACTTCACCGGATCCACAGTACAGCATTGGGCCAAAGACTCTGGAGTATACTGGTTGGGCCACATCCCATACCATCCACAGGCAGCTGGCTTGATTGAAATATACAACAGGCTATTGAAGGACCAGATACGCAAGCTTACACCCACACATACACTAAGGGGGTGAGATCAGGTCCTCACACAGGCAGTCATGTTGTTAAATTCTAGGCCAATAGCCAAAAGCACACCATATGAGAGAATAGTAGGGGCTGAAGTGCAGATTCCACAGTTGGAGTGCAGAGTTCAGTATTTACATAAGGTTCCTGAAAGAACAGGGCTTAACAGGTACCATGTTACTACTTCCCATGACATAGAAACCAAGAGTGACATATCTGAAGCTGAAGCCTATCTAGGAATGAGAGGTCATCTGGCAGGAAGGTTTGAAGTTATAATTGCATTGGCAGATGAGCTTCAGCATAGTGGCTGGAACTCTTAATGGCTAGTGGATACTTCTGAGCAAGAGTGGAAAGTGAGGCTGTGTAACATCAAACCTTCCAAAATAAACAGCAGTGATCTTCTGGTAAATATCAGTATATTTCCTCACCTCCCTATTTATGTTCTCTGGGAGGATCAGGAGTTGATACAGGCAGGTGGCAAAGTGTTGGTCAGAGATCCAGGCAAGAAGCTAGTTAGAGGTGAGATTGTAGTTGAAGGGCCAGGGTCTACTGTTTATGTATTCTTAGAAGGAACAGATAATCTGCTTAGTTTTTATACTCCACAGGCTGTCTCCGATTTGATCCATAGGAAGACCAAAGAAAAGTGGTTACATGATGGACAGAATGATGGAAGACCGCAAGAGCTGTGGAGAGCGAGGCCTTTAATGTACTACAAGCCTGGACTTGTTTCTAAAGAACTTTAGAATGGATGTTCTAATGAACTTTTAGCCAAATACTGAAACACCTTCTCAGCGACAGAAATATCGGAGGGGTTGCATTCAAGAAAAATGAATGTTTAGTATGAGTTAATAGTCTATGTGGAGTCTAAGAGAAAAATCAAGGGCGGAATGTGTTGCGTTAAAATATATTATATGAATGAATGATTTATCTATCAGACTAATTTACCAGATCATGTTTGTTTGAAGATTCTTCTCAAATGAATGCCTTGGTAACACAGGCTGTCCTGAAACAATGGGACAGTTGGCAGTTGGTTGTTAAGGTAAATGAGTTTGCTACCATTGTTGTATTCAACAGGTTGACACTTGTCTCTATTACTGATTTGCAATTTCTAGAAAACTCTGTGTGTATATGTTCCTTAGACCAGTGTCAGTTTATGTATACTTTTGGGACACTTTTGGGGATTTAAAGAAAAATAGTTATATGTCTCAGTTATACCCGTGCTCTCGTGTAATATAACGTCTTTGGTCCGAGCTTTCTTTTCCTACCATGCCTACTGAAAAGAGGGTCAGGTGGGCATGAGCTGTAAATGTGAAATATCTCACGACAATTGTTGTAAGGGCAAGGCAACATGGAATTGGGTAAGGAACTGTGACCAATAAGGAGTGACCAATAAGGTTCTGGATTGTGGAACTATCAGAGAAGGTGCTCATTATATATAACACTCTACACAGAAAAATCCTTTGAAATGAAAGTAGCTAAACTTTACCAAAACTGGATCACTAACAAAGGAAAATTAAGTTCTGAGTATTAATTGGCTCCAGTTTCCAAGATACAGCTTCAGGTCAAAATTGCATCAAAATAGTTCAAAATTACAAAGGGGATGTGCGATTATGCTTAATAACTTTTCTGCGAAAACTTTTCTGTGATATAGCAATTGGTCTGGTATGGATTTTTGGGGGGATCCTACGCTATTCTTTTTTAAATTTTGGCATACCAGTCCTAAGGGTTTGGTATGGATTTTGTGGGGAAACTCACAATATATTTTTTTTAATTTTGGCATTTCCCTTAAAATCAATACCAGACCTAAAGGGCCTGGTATGCATGGGGGGACTCTAGACCATTGTTTTCTTTTTTTGTATTGCCTTGCAGCCGGGAAAATCAATTTCAATGTTATTTTGTTCTTTATATATATATCCATTTTGCTGCAGCAGGTTCTATATATGGTACAGATGCACCACTTTACAGGCAGACTAAGAGTATCCCACAGGCACTATATTAAAAAGGAATTTTTAATTTTTATTGTTTCACTTTAATCATCATTAAAATCACTGCTCCTTTAAAAACATTATTATTTTTTTTTAAATACTATCAATGCAATTTTTTTTAAATATAATTTTTAAAGGAGGCGTAAAAAATATTTACAAAATAAAAAGTCCCTAAATCTATCCAATAGTTTGTAGACGTGATAACTTTTGTGCAAAACAATTAATATACACCAATTGGGATTTTTTTTACCAAAAATATGTAGCAGAATGCAAATTGGCTTAAATTGATGAAGAAATTTGAATTTTACATGTTTTTATTGGATATGTTTCATAGCAGAAATTAAAAAATATAGTTTTTTTTTCAAAACTGTTGTTATTTTTTTGTCTATAGTGCAAAAAATAAAAACTGCAAAGGTTATCAAATACCACCAAAAGGAAGCTTTATTTGTGGGAAAAAAGGACATTTTGTTTGGGTGCAGCATCGTACAACCATGCATTTGTCAGTTAACCACTTCAGCCCCGGAAGGATTTCCCACTTTAGGACCAGAGCACTTTTTGCGATTCGGCACTGCGTTGATTTAACTGACAATTGCGCGGTCATGCGACGTTGTAACCAAACTAAATTTACGTCCTTTTTTTCACACAAATAGCGCTTTCTTTTGGTGGTTTTGATCACCTTTGCGTCATTTCTGATCACCGTTATAAACAAAAGAAGAGCGACAATTTTGCAAAAAAAACAAAATTTCTTACTTTTTACTAAAATACAAATCCAAAAATATATATATATATAAAAAAACATTTTTTGGCCGATTTATATTCTTCCTCATATTTTTGGTAAAAAAATTGCAATCGGTGTTTATTGATTGGTTTGCGCAAACGTTGCTGCGTTTACGGATGATGAGAATTAATTTCTTGGGTTTTTATTTTTTTAATTTTTTACTAGTAATGGTGGTGATCTGCAATTTTTAGCGGTACTGCGATATTGGGGCGGACATGTCGGACCATTTTCACACTTTTTTGGGACCATTGGCATTTATACAGCGATCAGTGCTGTAAAAATGCACTGATTACTGTGTAAATGCCATTGGCAGTGAAGAGGTTAACCTACAGGGGGCGCTCTAAGGGTTAACAGTGTTCCCTGGGAGTGTTCTAACTGTGTGTGGGCTGGGCTGACTGGGGAAAGAGGGTGATCACGGCTTCCATATACAGGAAGCCTGCGATCACAGCCCTTCCCCCTCTATGAGAACGGAGATCCGTGTTTACTTACACGGACCTCCATTCTCTCACTTCAGGGGGCCATCGTGGGTAGCCGGCGGTGATCGAGTCCACCCTACCCGCTCCCTGGCCCCCCCAACATAGTGAGCGCACAATTGCCTCTCGGCGGCGCGCACGCTCACAATACTAGTTATCGCGGCCGCCGTCAGGTGATGGCGTTTTGCGATAACGAGCCACCTTGCCACCGCCACGCTGCGGCGGGCGGTTGGCAAGGGGTTAAAATAACACAGTGCCGTTTCGCAAAAAATGGCCTGGTCATTAAGGGGGTAAATCCTTCCGGGGCTGAAGTGGTTAAACGGCATTTTATTATTCAGCTGTCAGCGGGGAAGCCCACTGTCAGCTGATGACTCATCTGTTGGTAAGGCTTCCCGCCGAGTGCACAGAACAGTCGGGTGCTTGGGGAACACCCAAACGGGCGACATTCGGGCCGAATTTATGCTTGGCCCAAACCATTCGCCCATCCCTAATTGTCATTTGTACTGACCATGAGGTGACAAGGCATATCAGACCCATAATACTCTCTCTAGCACACTTCACAGTTTGATTTTAGCACTGGCAAGCAATGCTTTGTTTTTGTTTTGTTTTTTCAAGCATATCACCATGCCCTATCTATTTACATGACAATGTTTCATTATACTGTGGAATATCTGGGTTCTTTTCAGCAAGTTTGAAGAAGCAAAAAATAGTCAGTGGTTTCTCTTATTGCACCCTTATATAAACATAACCTTTAACATTTTTCATGGTAAAGTCACAAACTCGTGAACAAATAAGTTATCAGTTAGTTAAAATCCCTTCAAATTCTTGGCTCTCAGCTTTGGGTTCTTTGTCTTTTGTTCAATGTCTATACAGTGTGGTACTGTTGGTCCACTGTGAACCGATGGTTGCCTAAGTCTTTGGAATTACTGTTGTACTTGCTCCGTGGTACATATCTTTTGATGTGGCCATAGTGTACTTTAAACTGTAAATTCTAACAGGGCAAAATGCAAAAATAACTAAAACTAATTAAATGTAATGAATAATCTAACTTGCTTATTTGAATGCTTGCATTAACAGCTTCCACACCGTGCACAGTATATTTGCTGTGGCAGTGTGGATGCTTCCCGCGAATCGCCGTAAATAAGCGGTGATCTGGGGGTGGCTGCTAGGGGACCCGCCGTGCTCCTGAGGAGTGTGCCCGTGGCTCAGGTGGACCCGATGTCCGCTGGCGAGTCGCGATGAGCGGCCACAGCTAAAGAACGGGTAACCGCCGATGTAAACACGGCAGTTCCCCGCTCTGTCAGTGCGGACATAGGAGATCTACTGATCCATGTCACTGGTACATCACCCCAGTTAAAATTAAAAGTTGGTCATCTCAGGAATCAGTTGCTGGAGATGTAACGCAAGTAGAAGGACCTTTCTCCATATATGGTGGTCTTACCCTAAAATTCAAAGCTACTGGCAAACAATTATAAAATGGATAAAACACATCACAGAAACAAAGATTAACCTAGACCCAGACTGCTGTCTTCTTCATGTGAACATTTTTTTGTATAGGGAATATAAAAAATCTCTGGTGGGACACCTCCTAAATTCTGCAAAATAATGTATGCCACTAAAGTGGAAAACCAGACACACACAATCCATTAAAGATTGGCTTAAAAAAAACAATGCAATTTATGTAATAAAAGAAACCATTGCCATTAAGAAAGAAACCTCCACACAATTTCATAAAATGTGGCGATCCTGGTAGCTCTTCAAACTATCTGAGGACTATAAAAAAAAAATAACTGACAATACAATAGTAATAAGAAGAAACAGTTGAGATTAGGTATGATCGATTCTCTCTATTTCATACTAACGCATTTATTACTACTCCTTTCTTTTACCTTTGCATAATTATTTTCCCCTTTTCCTCCTACCATTTATAAGATACATCTTATATGCTAGGACTGATGTGACTGAATAGCTCAAAATATTAAGAGAATTACCACATGATTTACAATATTTCTGGTTAAGATATACTGCAGATTAAGATAGTGTACCTTCTTCATAACCTACTTTGTATAAAACTTTACTCACTTTATTATTTCTATACAAGCATGTTCAAGATGGAAACTGTTATACACAATGTATGCTATGATTTCTATAATAAACCTTTAATAAAAAAAGAACGTAATTACTTGCCGACCTCATCGCATACATATACTGTGGCAAAGTGACTCTGCTGCACAAATGGCTGTATATAAAGGCGCCCACCACACACTTTGTGAGTGTGACCGCGGGTCGGGCGGATCGCCTACTACAGAGGCAGAATGGGGAACCGCCAATGTAAACACAATGGTTTCCCATTCTGTCAGGGGACATGACAGTGATCTACTGATCCCTGTAATCAGGATCAGTTAGATATGTCATGTCTCTGCCAGCCCAGCCCCCACACAGTTAGAACACAGTGAGGGAACACATTTAACCCCTTGATCGCCCCCTACAGCTTAACCCCTTCCCTGCCAGTGACATTTACATAGTAATCAGTGACTATTTTTAGCTCTGATCACTGTATAAATGTCAATGGTCCCAAAAAAGCGTCCAAAGTGTCAGATCTGTCCGCCCCAATATCGCAGTCCCAATAAAAATCGCAGATCGCCGCCATTACTAGTAAAAAATAAATAAATAATAAAAACGCCATAAATTAATTCTCATAGTTTGTAGATGCGATAACTTTTGCACAAACCAATCAATAAATGCTTTTTGAGATTTACCAAAAATATGTAGAATAATACGTTTGGCCTGAACTGATGAATACATTTTTTTAAATTTTTTTTGGACATGTGTTATAGCAAAAAGTAAAAAATATTTTTTATTTCAAAATTGACGCTCTTTTTTGTTTATTGCGCAAAAAATAAAAAGCACAGAGGTTATCAAATACCACCAAAAGAAATCTCTATTTATGGGAAAAAAGGATGTCAATTTTGTTTGGGTACACAACTGTGCAATTGTCAGTTAAAGTGACACGGTGCCGAATCGCAAAAAGTGCTCTGGTCAGGAAGGGTGTAAATCCTTCCGGGGCTGAAGTGGTTCAATGAGGTTCAAATTACATTTTTGAAGTAATTCAAGGAGAAATTCAGATCATACATGATTATTCAAAGGCATTTTTCTAAACAGTATTAACAATGAGCTATCATTGTTAATACTGAGTTAATACTGAGTTAATACATAAGTTAATCATTGTCAAACTAAGCAGTTTATTGCCAGTGATGCATATTGTAGAAGGGTATACATTTTTGGGTGACCTTGGAAAGCTCTCTTACCTCATGGGCTCTGCCTTGAATGATATTTGTTGCTTCTGGAATTTCTCTTGCTTCCCAGGACTGCATTTAAAGCTTCTCTACAGTCTGAATAGTACAGATTGGTAGTCTGGCTTAAAGGTAACTATAATAAATCCTGTTAAAATTTCCTAAAGTGACTGGGGCCAAATTTCTTCCATCCCACAAAAAGTGAAGGATTCCACCCTGAGGTGAAATGCTAACCTATTGAGCCACATGGGGATCCCTATCCGTATATATATATATATATATATATATATATATATATATATATAAATATACACACACACATATCTATATCTATATATATATAATCCACAGTTTTCATTTGAAAAGTGTCCAGGAAGTATAATAGTAATAATACAGAAACAGAAGCGCTTGATAGAAAAAAAAAGACTAAATATATACATTTATCAACTAGTAGTTATGGTTCAAAAAGAACAATTTTTGTTCAGTGAGTTAGATGAGAATGAACAATGGTCCATAAGGGACTCCTTATTTCTTTCACCCTGAGAGGTAAAATGAAGAAAGTAAAAAATGATATAAACAATAAGATCCTTTTCAGTCATTCCTTCCAATGTAAATAATGGAAGCAGTGGGATGTTTGTCCTTATGATCTTGAGAAAAGTCACATCAATTGGATATGGGTTTCAGAAAATACATTATTTTTACTGCAGATTTTAAATGTTGTTTAGTGTTCAGACATTGGATAACATTTACAGTTGTTACTTATCTTTTTATACATTTTATTTGTTGGTAGATCTAACAAGAATAATGACTGTTATTATTTTTATTGAATGGAGAGGAGATGGCTCTGAGGAGGATTCTGGTGGTAGTAGGATGTTGAATGTACATAATTTGTCTTGCTTGTAAATTGCATGCATATTTCAACTAACCAAAGGCATAAACTAACTTCCCATTCAGCACAGTTATCTACCAATTTTTTTCTGGCTTGTTTATACTAGATAGATCTTGAAATTATTTTCCACTGTAATATTTTGTATCAGCTGTAAAGAGATGCAGGAGCCATTTGCTAAAGACTTGCCAGTGTAGAAACCTTGTGTTTGCTGTAAACAACAAATTGGGTTGGATTTTCTATATTATTTGTATTATTTTCTTCACCATTTCATGTTCATTTTTTAAATGCATATTACTCTTGATTAGCAATCTGAAATGTAATGTTAGCAGTTCTAATGCCCATTTAATTCTCTGACTGTGTAGCAGAAAGCTGATTAGAGCATTTGACACTGCTCTTTGTCAAAGCAATGCACATACGTATTTATAATTGCAGGATGTTATTTGTAGTATGTTGAAAATGTTTGTGACTTCTATAGTGAACCATTTTAAGATTTGTGTTCTTTTATATTATTTATCAAAATTCATAATCAGAAATAACTACAATTAGTAATGAAAGAAACTTATTTTTACAACATTAATCCTATTCAAACCACCTAAGAACAAGTGGATAAAACTGTATTACAAAAAGAAAGTAGGTGAATATGGCTCTTGAAAGCAACACTGGCCTTAACTTTTGGAGTTTTGGACCATTTTTGTGAGGATATACTTTCTTGATTTCTGATTGGATAAACCAGTTGTGGGCTTATTCTAGAGGTCTTACAAGCTGATGCTTTGACTTTTTTTCTAAATAAGAATTTACCTAGCTGCAGTGAAAGCATTTGAGGTGTTTTACATCTCAACCGTAGTTTTATGAATATTTTTTGCTAAATAATTTTTGTGATATTTTATTTGAGCGTTTTATATATTATATTTATATC
Source organism: Glandirana rugosa (assembly GCA_018402905.1). Classification (NCBI taxonomy): domain Eukaryota; kingdom Metazoa; phylum Chordata; class Amphibia; order Anura; family Ranidae; genus Glandirana; species Glandirana rugosa. The sequence goes on along the minus strand of BLSH010192308.1, from coordinate 871,349 downwards.
TATTCGGAGTGGTCTACAGTTGGGTGATTCAATTTTATTAGAATTTTTACAGTGATAGCTAGATGTCTGTGGCATTCAGAGTACCCCTTTATGTGCTAATTGGAGGAGGGAATGGAGGATATTACCTATACAGTGCTGTCTGAAAAACATGAGTAAAGAGTATTTATTATTCCTTTGAAATTAGAATGTGGTAATGGGCGTTTTTATAGTCCAACCTCAATATCTTATATATGGTGAGATTTTTATGTTGGCATGGGGGGAGTCACCATGCAGTTGGACTTTCAATACAGCTACATACCAAGCAAATAGTTTCATGATTTAGATGCATGTGTGCTGCATGCTCAATGAAGAGATTTCCATGGTTTGTTATTTGACATCATCTGTGCTTTATTTGGCATGTCAATGATTGGGTGCATGCGCAGAGGAGGCCCCCTTCCCCTGTGTTGGTTTTTTGCAGTAAATAAACGAGTTATGCTGTTTGGCACCTAAAGGTATATTTATGGGCATCTGAATCTGATAGATATATAAAGCCTCGTACACATGGGAGCAAGGATTGTACAGCCGAACGTCCAACTTTGGACCAAGTCGGATGTCGACTGTCATACAACCGCTTGTTGTGTTATGTCATACTTACATGCCTTGTGCAATGGTTTTACACAGAGCAGCCCGATCTTCCTCTTTTTGGGTCCACCGGCGCTTCTGGACCCCCCCCCCCCCCTGTTGAGTGCCCCTATAGTCAGCTGCTTGCTCTGGAAGCACTCATGTCTGCTTGCTCCCGAGCCACCTCTGTGTGTTTATAAGACACAAACAGCGCAGCTTGGTCCCACCCCTGCTCCCCCCTCACTGGCTGTAATTGAATGCAGCAGCATTCTCTGGGCAGGAAAGACAAAAAGACAGAATGTCTGCAGTCTGATTTAAGAACAAGCAATAAGATCATGTACACACTGTGAAATATTATGAATATGTGCTGATACAGTATCTCACAAAAGTGAGTACACCCCTCACATTTTTGTAAATATTATATTATACCTTTTCATGTGACAACACTGAAGAAATGACACTATGCCACAATGTAAAGTAGTGAGTGTACACCTTGTATAACAGTGTAAATTTGCTGTCCCCTCAAAATAACTCAACACACAGCCATGAATATCTAAACCACTGGCAACAAAAGTGATTGCACTCCTAAGTGAAAATGCCCAAATTGGGCCCAATTAGCCATTTTTCCTCCCCGGTGTCATGTGACTCGCTAGTGTCACAAGGTCTCAGGTGTGAATGGGGAGTAGGTGTGTTAAATGTGGTGTTATTGCTCTCACTCTCTTATACTGGTCACTGCAAGTTCAACGTGGCACCTCATGGCAAATAAATCTCTGAGGATCTGAAAAAAAGAATTGTTGCTCTACATAAAGATGGCCTAGCCTCTAAGAAGATTGCCAAGACCCTGAAACTGAGCTGCAGCATGGTGGCCAAGACCATACAGAGGTTTAGCAGGACAGGTTCCACTCAGAACCGGCCTTACCATGGTCGACCAAAGAAGTTGAGTACACGTGCTCAGCGTCATATACAGAGGTTGTCTTTAGGAAATAGATGTATGAGTGCTGCCAGCATTGTTACAGAGGTTGAAGGGGTGGGGGGTCAGCCTGTCAGTGCTCAGACCATACACCACACACTGCATTAAATTGGTCTGCATGGGTGTCATCGCAGAAGGAAGCCTCTTCTAAAGATGATGCACAAGTAAGCAGGGCAGTATTCCAACTTGATAATGACCCTAAACACACCTTCAAGACGACCACTGCCTTGCTAAAGAAGCTGCTAAAGAAGCTGAGGGTAAAGGTGATGGACTGGCCAAGCACGTCTCCAGACCTAAACCCTATTGAGCATCTGTGGGGCATCCTCAAATGGAAGGTGGAGGAGCGCCAGTTCTCTAACATCCACCAGGTCCGTGATATCATGATGGAAGAGTCAAAGAGGACTCCAGTGGCAACCTGTGAAGCTCTGGTGAACTCCATGCCCAAAAGGGTTAAGGCAGTGGTGGAAAATAATGGTGACCACACAAAATATTGACACTTTGGGCTCAATTTGGGCATTTTTACTTAGGGGGGTGCTCACTTTTTTGCCAGTGGTTTAGTCATTAGTCACTGTTATGCAAGCTGTACACTCCCTACTTTACATTGTAGCAAAGTGCAATTTCTTCAGTGTTGTCACATGAAAAGATATAATAACATATTTACAAAAATGTGAGGGGTTTACTCACTTTTGTGAGATACCGTATATTACAACTGCTTATAATTAGTATTATCTACCATACTTCTGGCAAGTACGCTTACCCCTGGCAACCAAAACATCTGAGCTTAACCACACATTCTTCTCTTTAACCTCAATAGCAACTTTCCACAATGGATTACTCAACTCAGTATTGTTGGTGTCATCAGAACCTCTTGTCCCCTGGTTTGTTAGGACATTGCCTGTGGAGGGACCACCTACAGGCAAGCAGTTCTTCCCCATGGGACCTTCCCATAGTTTCACATCGCTCCCTGTTGTCAAACACTCCAATAGCGACTGTCCTACCAACGATCATTTTTTGCCACATTTTTGCACAACAATCTCTTTAACCATTGCTATGTCCATTGGTACTTCAACCAATACCTCTGAGCTGTTTGACAGTTCTCTAAAGTTCCTCTCATACATCACCTCAGTAGGAAGCAACCCAGCACACTGAGACAAAATTCAACATGGGTTTACACACTTCCCTGTTGCAGTTACCCACACTGTTATTTCCTGTCAGATTGTCTACGGGTACCTCAAACTGCACCTCTTTGTGAGTGATGGACATAATTTCCACTACTGTTGCATCTGTTCCAGGCCCTTCCTTTGTATGAGGTCTAGTGGATGAGATAGCTGCACCTAGGACCGCACCAGCAGGAATGCACTTCATTACACCAACATACGGAGAGACTTCCACCACGGCTGTCATTTTTGATTCCTCTAGCAGTTCCCCTGAGCATCTTCCGCACACAACTGCCGCTGGAAGCACTCTAGCAGCGAACCGTGAGACCACTTTCCACAAAAGTAACCAACATTGCAGTAACCAATACCAATTTTTATCAACATTGCTTAACATCGCCTGTATCACCTGCCTCCACTGATTGGTACTATGCATTACCAGGCCAGCCATCTCTAGGGATACATGCATGTGTACAGTGAAAAGGTTTTCACCAATTCTAACAACATCTCAGTTATTTCTAAACATCCCACATCTAAACATAGAACTTTGGGGACTCTTACCTTACTAGCGACGTGGAGGGGTCCATTTGCTAAGGCTCGAGAGGCCAAGATACTTAAGGAGACCTCCACCTCAGAGGTAACTGACACAACTTGCGGCTCCCTTTGAGCACTGTCAAACGCATGTGTCATACTTATCCTCTCATTCTCAGCAGCACTGAGCCTCTCCAAGTCCTTATCCATTGCACTGTTATTCTGACACTCAACCTTACTCATCTGTTTTTCTGTGGACAAAACCTCTGCAATCTACACGCCCTTATCTGATCGTTCCGACTGGAGGGGGGTTAACTTCTGCAACAGCCAATTCACTTGTGACTTCTGGCTCTGCAGTCTCTCCATTGATCACAGCAGCAATAGTGTCCACCTCACCATTACACAAAATAGCCTGGTGGGGCATAGTTACTTCATTAAATATTGCAAGTATTTTTCTGTGCCAGCTCTCCCGGTCTATCCTGTGCTCCAGTCACTGTCAACCACATCAGATTGTGATAATTCATGCTCCATCATTTGAGCTGTTTTCCCAGTTTGTTCCTCCTGAGCAGTATCAGAGCTGTCCTGGACCACCGCCGGCTCCATCACAGGGAATCCTTGTGAGATTTCCAGGGATAACTCTGCGACACTGCCTGTGGTTGCCATGGGAGACATCAAACCATCAACATTGTCAGTAAAACACTTTTTAACATCATCATTATCCATATTCCTGCCTTGTCTGCATTAGTACATTCTCACCTCATGGGAAATACACTTGTCAGTATGGTTGGGGACACAATGGTCCTGGGAAACCCCAAGCTCAGACACCATGAGCTGCTGTGTGGTCTCCAGGGACACCTCTGTTGCACCTGTCACGGTTGCTAGGGGCAATGGCACACATTTCTCTGTGGTCACCTCAGACATATCTGGATGCAATACCACACTTTCACCACTGTGTACTGACAATGCTTCATTAACTTTATATGACCCTGCTGTTTCAGCAGGTCGCAGTAACCCCTTATCACGCATTTCATTTTTAGCATTTGACTTATTTTCATGAACAGGTTCAAGTATACTCTTATCCTTTAGAGCGGCATCACAGTTGTACCGGGCAACCTCAGGCACCAATATACACAGCTCCCTGGAGGTTCCACGGGACACCTCTGTGGCCTTATCTACTATTGCTAGGGGAGATAACATACTCTGCTTAGCAGTCACCCCTACATGATACCATTCAGAATCTAGTACAACAGCAGCAATTTTGAACTCTTTAAGCAACACCTTATCAGCTTTAAGTTTAACACTTGCCTCCTCACTGAACAGAGCACTGCAGCAAGGCAGGTCCTTTTTTGCATAAACAGGGGATCTGCCATTTGGGGTCACTTCCACTACCGTGTGCAAAGTCACATAGTCAGTTTTTCTCACACATGAAATCAGAACAGTCTTTGCATTCCAATTGGCTGGTGATAACTTCAATTGAGGGTGTAGTCACTTCTTGGCTGCGCTCTCACAGGCTAATGCCCCCACATGGACACGGGGCAACATTGCAGCCTTATTAGACTCTCCAACATCCCATGAAGGCTGAACTGATTTCCTGTTGCCAGGGGTAACAGCAGATGTACACATTTGGTCAGACCCCTTACAGGATGCTTGATACCGTGCCCTCTTCTCTGGGCTGACCACTTCATACAAGCAGCCATAATGTGAAACCACCAGTTTCTTGCATTCTCTGTCACCCCCTGCAGGCTGAACCAAATTTTCTCCATGGTTGCCAGGGGACACTTTTGCATAAACATCTTCACTCTGAATTTTTCCAGCCCTCTCTAGATTGGATTGCTTCTAGGTAATTGTTGTAGTCATCTTGTTTATGACCCATCCAGTGGTACTCCTCCATCAGAAAAGGCTGCACCAATTCAACCCAGCAACCTCTGGGCCACTCTCTGTAGGAAGGAATTATCGCAAACTCAACAAAAAGTTCTCCACATGTTCAGAAGGCAACATAGGCAGTATGAAGTAAGCAAGTTTGTTCTATTGGTAACAATCCCTCCAGCCACAAGGTTCTGTCTCTCAACTCAGCAAACATTGCTTCCTTTTTGTGTTTTGACCACCCCCATCTCTGCAGTCAGGCACACAACACTTTTTAACACAGTTCCTTTTAACTCAGGAAAATTTGGCCTACTGTCTCTTTAAGACTTGCAAGCAACGCGCTTTCACACGCAGACTCCACTGCGTTCACATTAGCTGCTCCTCACAGCTTTGCTGCAAGACACACAGTCTCTTGCTACTCACTGTTTTTGGTATGCGATGATCTGGACTCTTCCATCTCTGCCCAAAGCAATACCTCCACCAAGTGTAAGATTGGGTTTATCAGACTCAAGCGGTAGGTGTGTTTTCAATGAGTGCGTCAGTCCAAAACAGTATTTTTAAGGGCATGGTAGCCCACTTTTATTTAAAAATATGGAAAAGTTTGCAAAAGACATCAGTAGCCCACCATTACTGTGACTTGCACACTCAGAATACATCAGCCTCCTGGCTTATTCTCTTGCCACACGGCTGCTTCAGGCCTCCAGCCTAGGCCTTAGGTCTGCTTCTCAGACCAAAATAATTCCTTAGCTCTCCCAGTTTACTCATGATCAGCTCCTTGCTGCTCTGTCACAGACTTGTCACAGACTAAATCTGCCTCCTGCAGACATGCACACTCTGGCTGCCCCATGCAGCCTCTCTAACTCCTGGAGAGGTGGGGAGTCCACCTTACTCCCTTGCACAGACTTCCTGTCTGTTGGGTGGGGCCCTCAGCCATAGTCAGGTCACAACTAAGTAGCCCAGCACTCAGCTGTGCAATCAGCGTGCCTGTCTCTCCAAAATCTGGTGTAAACCAGCAATCTTCCACGTAGGACAGGGTCCCACTGACACAATATATATATATATATATATATATATATATATATATATACTCAAATGCGTGTGTGTTTGAGCTTTGGTATGTTCACACAGTTTGATGTATTAGGATTTTTCAACTTTACACTGGATATATGGTTTTGAAGGATGGTACCAATTTATTTTAAGACTGTTAACACTAGTGGCCTATTTGAGGAGTCTGTTATTTACAGTTTGGAACAGATATGTGAATATATTTGTATGTCAGCTGCAGTTCTTGTTTAAACTAGTTAAAGTATAACTAAAGGCAAAACTTTTTTTAGTTTTGGATAGACTGGAGAGCAATGGCAATGGGAGGGGGGCTGACCGGGGCTATAGCCCCGAGTAGGCCCCCAAAAAACCCTGGGTCTTGGTATTCATAATGACAATTATTAGGCCTGAGTCCTAAGGCCTGGGGTTGGCTGGAAACCTGGGGCTATTGGCCATCTGGTGCCACTTTTGGGCCGATCCTGGGTGGTGGGTGGGTGCACACCATGCTGGCTCTGAATCTGAAGGGAAGGGGAGGGCGAGCGCTGTCAGTTTACACAGAGAGCAGGGATCTATATAGCATATAGGCTATATGAATCAATGGCATTGGCAAGGCATTGATAGAATGAGCAATTTATTATCTGTAATCCATGTTAAAACTTACCAGGCAGCAGGTCCATTGGCAAAATATTACTATATGGGGAATGTGCCGGCAGTTGTAGTTACGGTGCTTGCTTTAAACTACATGAAACATCCAATGGGCATTTTGAGAGGAAATATACATACAAAGATGTACCTATGTAGGAAAGTTATATACAGCAAATATAAAGCAAAAATTGATATCTCAACTATTTTTATACATATAGGAAATTTGACATACCCTCTCCTATGTTACACAAAATGTCTGTGAATTTATGTGCATTTTCCATGCAGTCTGTTTATGAAGTGCAAACTAATAATAGTAGGACTTAAAACCAAGACAAAGTAATTCCGTTTTTTATTGAGCAATCATGAGGTTTATGGTGCAGAGTCTGTGCCGTACTTCTGTAAACATAGTCCCCTTTACATACATCAGTCTGGGTGCATGTGGGTGGAGCTCCGCTTTAACTTTCTACATATCTTATACTTTTGCTCAGTAATGCTGATTTGGTCATAACGCCTTGTAACTCTCTTTTATTTTTTGTACCAAACTGTGAATACTGCAACGGACAAAGCTTCACGCCCCCTTCTGATGTCGGAAGGGGACATCGTGGGATCAAACTAAACTTTGGGCTAAAGCCCCTGGTCTTTTTCCCACCTAGCAACACCCCTGCTGGAGAGGGATTAGAACACTTGTCAGTTCATATTGTTGTCTGTGTCCCCATGAAGTAGACTCACCCTCTCTATTTGTCCTGTTTACCCTTATTATTGAAAGTAAAAATAAAAGAAAAGCCCAAATTTTGGGTTGTTCCCAGAAAAGTAATAGAGGGGAACTCTTCCAATGAGGATACTAGTTCCGGTGACCTGGTGGTCCCCAAGGAATTCCCTTGATTTGCAGGTATTTCCTTTCACTTCTGGCTATGGGACAGGAAATGGGACACAGAAGGTGAAAAACGTTTTGCCTGTAGCTCTACTTTAACCACTTGCCGACCAGGCCATAGCCGCATGACGGCAACATCGCGGTCGGATAATTCTGGGAGGGCGTACAATGACGTCCTCCCAGAACCGTGTGCCCCGTGCAACCCCTCGGGTTCGCACACGGGACTGTTGGTGCTCACCGAGTTCACGGGACCCGGGGGGTCATGGATCGTGATAAAGGGCCAATGACAGTGGCCGTTAACCATGTGATCCACCCAATTGAAGGAGCGATCAAAATGTAAACAATGCGGGTTCACCCGGGGTTTCAACTCTCTCCTCTCCTCACACCAATACAGCATGTGTGGAGAGGAGAGAGATTGCATGCCCAACTGTAAGTTTTTCCATCTGTGTCACATCTGTGCCACCAGTGCCACATTTGTGCCACATCTGTGCCACCTGTGCCACTACCATGCCACATCAGTGCCACATCAGTGCCCTACAATGCAATCAGTGCCTCTACAGAGCCACATCTGTGCCACCAGTGTCACTACAGTGCTCATCTGTGCCATCAGTGCCACTACAGTGCCCATCAGTGCCACTGCAGTGTTCATTTGTGCCATCAATGTCATACAGTGCCCATCAGTGTCACCAGTGCCACCTGTACCCATCTGTGACACCTGTGCCCATCAGTGCCATTACAGTGCCCTTTGTTGCCATCAGTGCTGCTACAGTGCTCATCAGTGCCACTTGCAATGCTCATAAGTGCCCCTGCAGTGCCCAATAGTGCACATCAGTGCCCATAAGTGGATCCTCATCAGTGCACATCAGTGTCAGCTAATCAGTGCATCCGCAATGCATTAGTGCATCCTCATCAGCACCCATCAGTACACCCTCATCAGCACCCAACAGTGCGCCATCATCAGCATCCAGCAGTGCACCCCCATCAGTGCACATCAGTGCACCCACATCAGCACCCTATAGTGCACCCTCATCAGCACCCATCAGTGCACCCTCTTCAGCACTCATCAGTGCATCCACATCTGTCCTAGTGTCCCTATCGCACCACAGTTCCCAGTATGGTGAAAAAAATGTCTCCAGTGAGGAGGCATACCAGCTTCTTAGACTGAGCAACAAGAGCAGCGGGGAGCTCTCTGAGTCTGAGTCCGATTCTGATTCAGCATATGAGCCCATTTTGAGCAGTGGGTCTGCTACAGAATCAGAGGAAGAGGAATGTGTGCCCATGAAACTAAGGCATTCTGGCGAGGAGCAAAAACCTACTACAAGTAGAGCAGTGGCATCAACCAGCAGCTCAGTGCCATCCACCTCCATGAGAAATTCAGTACCACTGCAGCAAAGGCCAAGCACTAGAGGGGTGTCATCTCTGCCCCAAAGGGTTAGGGCCCATGCCAGCCTTCCCTATGCTATTTAGAACCCCCCGTGGCTTCCCTCTAATTTAGGAGCAGCAAACATTGCCCCTTTCACCGGCCAGCCAGGTGTTCAGATGAACACCGATAATTTTGCCCTTATTGTTTTTTTTTATTTAATTTTTACTGAAGACCTACTATCATCCATCATGGTCCAGTGCAATCTCTATGCACAACAGTTTATAGCAAGGAACCCTGGTTCTATCTACACCCGTCCCTTTGAGTGGAGGAATTAAAACATTTTTTAGGCCTAAGTTTTAATATGGGATTCACAAAAAAAATTATACTCCTACTGGTCAATCAACCCCATCCACCACATGCCAATCTTCTCATCCCTTATCCAAATACAAGATTTCTAATGATTATGTGGTTCCTCCATTATAATGACAACACCCAGTGCCCTCCCCGAAATGACCCAGCTTATGACAAACTATTTAAAATTCGGCCACTTCCAGTTATATACTCCTGAGCAAAATATCTCCATCGAACTTGTCAAATTCACAGGCTGGGCTTCAAGCAGTTTATCCCCAGCAAAATGGGCCTGATATGGGGTTAAGCTTTACAAGCTTTGTGACTGAGCCACGGGGTACATCTATGCCTTCCTGGTGTATATAGGGGAGGACACCCAGCTGCATCCCCCTGAATGCCCAGAGTACATTGGAGCCAGCGGAAACGTTGTCTGGGAGCTTGTCTATCCACTCCTTGGAAAGGGTTACAATTTCTATGTGGATAATTTCTACTCAAGCTTGCCCCTCTTCCGCAGTTTTTACCTGAGGAAGACTCCAGCATGCAGTACAGTGAGAGCCAATAGGAAGGGCTTCCCGCAAAGACTCGTTAATGAAAGGCTACAAAGAGGGGAGATGGTATCTTTGTGGAACGAGGAGGTATTGGCTGTCAAGTGGAGGGTCAGACGAAATGTCCACATGCTCTCACCGTTTCATGACCTACATGGAAATCCCCAGAAGAAACTGCCCAAACAGAAACCAGCTTGTGTCCACGACTATAATATGTTCATGGGGGGAGTCGACTTCAATGATCAGATGATCAAACCCTACCTTCCCACAAGAAAATCCCACAATTGGTACAAAAAAGTCTCTATTTTTTCAGTTTGGTCATATATAGCACTTATGTTATTTACTAAGAATCTACCGAGACCCCTGTATCCTATCTTCATTATCAAGAAGAAATTATCACCGCCCTATTGTACCCTGAAGGCCCACTGGTAGAGTTGATCGAACCCCCATATGTTTGGGTTCGGTGGGTTCGGCCAAACTTCGGGAAAAACCGAACTCGAACCAAACTTTATCCCGGACCCCGAACCCCATTGAAGTCAATGGGAACTCAAACTTTTTGGCACAAAAATGGGCGTAACAAAGTCCTGGCAAGTGCTAGAGGGCAGCAAAAGGAAGTAAAATGGGGGTAAGAGCAGGGCAAGTGCCCTACAAAAAAATGGGGATAGGGAAAATAATAAATAAAATTGGGAAGGGGGGTGGATGTGGAGTAGGAGCCTAGAGGTTGACTAGGCCGTGACCGTGGCAGTGTAGGTGGAAGTGGTGGTGGTCGAGGAGGAGGTAGCCAACACTGGTTTTTTTTTGTTTATAATTGGGGTAGCCCCCAAAATATTGAGGCATATTCAAAAAAACAAGTATACCAATGGCTGTGTGAATCCGGTCTAAATGTCTATTCTGCACAAGGTACAGACAAGTCTTGTGGGATCCATGCCTGGTTCATTTTAATAAACGTTAGCTTGTCCACATTGGCTGTGGACAGGCGGCTGCGCTTGTCTGTGATAATGCCCCCTGCCGTGCTAAACACATGTTCAGACAATACACTGGCTGCAGGGCAGGCCAGCACCTCCAAGGCATAAAGGGCAAGCTCAGGCCATGTGGCCAATTTGGAGACCCAGAAGTTGAATGGGGCTAACCCAACAGTCAGTACGTGTAGGCGTGTGCACACATACTCATGTTGCTGAAATGCTGCCTCCTGCTAAGACGTTGTCTATCGGCTGGTGGTGCTGTTTGTTGTGGCGGGCTGCTGACAAAGCTTTGCCACATTTCGGCCATGCTAACCCTGCCTTCTGAGGTGCTGGCGGTGCCACAGCTGCATTGGCGGCCTCTTCCTCCTCCTCTGCCTACGCCTTGTGCTTCCACTGAGCCCCCGGTGTCATTTGGGAATGCCCTCAGCAGCGAGTCTACCAGCGTGCGCTAGTAGTCACGCATTTTCCGATCATGCTCCAGTGAGGGAATTAAGTACGGCACGTTGTCCTTGTAACTGGGATCCAGCAGGGTGGCCACCCAGTAATCGGCACACGTTACAATGTGGGCAACTCGGCTGTCGTTGCGCAGGCACTGCAGCATGTAGTCGGCCATGTGTGCCAGGCTGCCCAGAGGTAAAGACAAGCTGTCCTCTGTGGGAGGTATAACATCTGTGTCCTCTGTATCCCCCCAGCCACACTCCAGTGATGCCCACGAGCTGCGTTGGGTGCCACCCTGCTGCGGTTCCTCCTCCTCCTCATGATCTTCCTTGTCCTCCTCGTCCTCCAGAACTGTGCCCTGGCTTGAATATTTTTGACCTGGCCTATGCTGGTGCAGGAACCCACCCTCCGAGCCACTTGCGAATGACTGGCCTGATAACCGTGGAAGTGACCCCTCTTCCTCCTCCTCCTCCTCCTCCTCCTTCTGTGCCACATCCTCTTCCATCATGGCCCGAAGTGAGACATAGAAGTGGGATAGTAACGCTGAGAACAGCATCATCAGCACTGGCCATGTTGGTGGAGTACTCAAAACACCGCAATACGCTACACAGGTCTCGCATGGAGGCCCACTCGTTGGTGGTGAAGTGGTGCTGTTCCGCAGAGCGACTGACCCGTGCATGCTGCAGCTGAAACTCCACTATTGCCTGCTGCTGCTCCCACAGTCTCTCCAGCATGTGCAAGGTGGAGTTCCACCTTGTGGGCACGTCGCATAGGAGGCGGTGAGCGGGAAGGCCGAAGTTTTGCTGCAGCACAGACAGGTGAGCAGCAGCAGGGTGAGAACACCGTAAGTGCGCACAGATGGCCCGCACTTTCTGCAGCAGCTCTGACATATCCGGGTAGCTTTTTAGAAATTTCTGTACCACCAAATTCAGCACATGTGCCAGGCAAGGGATGTGCATCAAATGGGCTAGGCCCAGAGCCGCTATGAGATTTCGCCCATTGTCGCACACCACCAGGCCGGGCTTGAAGCTCAGTGGCAACAACCACTCATTGGTCTGTTGTTGAATGCCCATCCACAGCTCCTGCGCAGTGTGGGGTTTATCTCCCAAACATATCAGTTTTAAAACTGCCTGCTGTCGTTTCCCCCTGGATGTGCTGATGTTGGTGGTGAAGGTGTTACGCTGAGTGGATGAGTAGGTGGTCGAGGAGGAGGAAGTGCAGTAGGAAGAGGAGGCAACAGGAGGCAAAGAGAAATCTCCTGCGATCCTCGGTGGTGGAAGGACATGCGCCAAATGGCTAGACGGCTCAGGCCCACCCGCCACTGCATTTTCCCAGTGTGCAGTTAGCGAGATATAGCATCCCTGCCCGTGCTTACTGGTCCAGGTATCAGTGGTTATGTAGACCTTGCCACAGATGGCGTTGCGCAGTGCACACTTGATCTTGTCCCTGACTTGTTTGTGCAGGGAAGGGATGGCTTGCCTGGAAAAGTAGTGGCGGCTGGGAACCATGTACTGTGGGACAGCCACCGCCATCAGGTTTTTGAAACACTGTCCATGTCCACCAAACGGAATGACAGCATTTCAAAGGCCAGGAATTTTGAAATGCTGGCATTCAGGGCCAGGGATCGCGGGTGGGTAGGGGGGTACTTCCTCTTTCTCTCCAGTGTTTGGGAGATGGACAGCTGTAAGCTTCCATGGGACAATGGTGTGGAAATGCTTGGGGACGGTGGCGTACATGGTGGCGTTGCTGTCATATCGTCTGTCTGCTGGGTGGCAGGTGACACTGTCACGGTAGAGGTGGAGGAAGAGGTAGAGGCAGTAGCAGAAGAGGAAGCAGGAGGAGGCCGAGACCTTTCTTGGATTTTGAGGTAATTATTCCAATGCAGCTTGTGCCTTGAATTTAGATGCCTGATCATGCAGGTTGTGGTCAGGTTTAGAACATTTATGCCTCGGCTCAGGCTATCATTGCACAGCGTGCAAATCACTCGTGTCTTGTCGTCAACACTTTGTCTGAAGAACTGCCACATGGGGGAACGCCTTTGAGCTGCCTTTGGTGTGCTAGGTCCCTGGATGCGGTGGGTAGTAGCAGGCATACTGTCTAGGGGACGCTCGCTCCGCTTTTGCAACCTGCTTCCTCTTTTGCTGTGCTGGTGCCTCTGTGCGACCACCACCTCTTCCTCCAAACTGGACACGTCACTCGCATGACCCTCAGTCCATGTGGGGTCTAGGACCTCATCATCCTCCTCCCCATCATCTTCCACCCACCCTTCACCACTGCCCTCCTTGTCAGTCTGCACAC
>BLSH010192308.1:776052-811073 GCA_018402905.1 Glandirana rugosa | reverse complement strand
TCTCCCCCTAACCCAGCACTAGGCATGCTGCCTATCCCCTCCCCCCCCCCTCCCAGTTCCCCCTTCCTTTGCCTTCTACCCAAAACCTTAACACACGCTCGCCCTAATAGTATAATATGCATTGTTTTTTTTTTCCTCTTTATTATAAGAACAATTAAAGGTTACAACCCAACGAATACGGAACTGCATCTGAAGTACGCATTTATTCATACTATGTCTTATGTTTTCTCCAACACTGATATGATTCTGTTACTGTTGTGGCTGAACGTGTCTGTACACTGTCTTAATAAATCAATAAAGTTTTTATGGAAAAAAAAAAAAGAAACACATATCTCCCAGGTGACAAACATAAAGCTCTATTCAAGGGACTTCCCCACATGGTTTACGGAGACTCCCCAACAAGAAGGGCTAAGGGGGTCGCCATTGGCTTCGCCAGGAAAATCCAATTCCTCCTGGAGGAGAGACTGGTGGACCCGGAGGGAAGATATTTTTTTCCTAAAAGGTAGACTGGGCAAAATGGATTGTTCCCTGGCAAACATATACGCACCCAACAAAGTATGTGAATGAGGTCATAGGAAAATTGTCGACTTTTAAAAGGGACAGGTGATAGTGGCGGGAGACCTAAATTTGTGTATGGAACCAAGGTTGGATAGTACATCCCGTATGCAGGAGACAGGAAGCGTGCAGTTGAGGGGCCTTAAAAAAAGATTATTTTGAGAACAAATGATGCATGGAGAATGCAACATCCCAGAACGTGCGATTCCACCTATTACTCTCCGGGGCACGGGATGTACTCATGATTGGACTATATTATGGTGGAACATAGGCTTCTGGAGAGGGTGGTAAAGATGATTATTGAAGTAATGACTCTATCGGACCATGCTGATGGAGATGGAGACCTCGTGGTATCAGAAAAGATTGAATACATGGAGATTAAAGGAAGAACTCATACATGATAGAGAAGGGACGGATAGGATACAAAAAGAACTAGAGCGGGGGGGCGTGGTCTGAAGGAGAACATCGTGGACGCTTTTATACAGAGCTCCGGATAGCCTGTATTGAATCCAGGACCATCCTACTCGACCAAAGACGGGTGAGCTACCTAAACACCCGGGGGAGACACAGCAGCATCCCAGCTCCATAACAACCCCAAAATCTAAACGACCAGTGCCCCTGGCCTCCCACACTTCGAGCGTCCTGTGCGGCCTACATAGCAGCCAACTGCCATCCTCTTCTGACTCTCACCAGCCCATCCGCACAGAACACTCACCCCCACTTGAGGGGATATCTGTGATCCACCCCTCCATACCCTCCACGGGACTGCCAAAACATTTTGGGCCCGAGCGCCGTACTCGAACCAGGCCGCGGTCGCTAATCGAGGCCACAGCTTCAGTTGCGGCCTACTCGGTGGTACGCGGTGGCCGCCATCTTGTGGCCTGAAACAATATTAAAGCAAGCCACACATCATACAAAAGACAGATCACACCACAGCAGCCCCGGGGCATAGAGGAACAGGGGTACCACAACAATATCTGAATAGTGAGGGCCCCGATCAACTACAGAACAGGATGGCTACCTAGACCCTGAGTTCAGGCCCCTCATCTGGAGCACTGCAACCCCAAATGACACAGACTCACTTTAACGTATCTAATGCCACTCAAGGCTACACAAGCAGCGGCTGATACAGTAAGGACAGGGGGGCATGTCTAATAGGCGGTACACACCACCTGCACCTCGTTGATTAACCGACTACTACAGCCCTGCCGCCATGAACACGGTTCAAGATGGAGACGGCACAGGGACCGGTCGGATATCACCACATGACCACTGAACGGCATCAGAACGGACTCCTCCACTCCCTCATGAAGCGGCGGTGTATCACTTGGTGTATCACTCGGCCTCGAGGACAGCAGAGGAGAGGGCATGGACACTATACCTGCACCAGAACCCTCACCTGCTTCACACCCCTCAGACAGAGGCAAAAGAACAGCGTCCTCCAAGGCCCTCTCACCTAGCAAAGGACCGCAGCTTAAGAAGCAACTTTGGGCCAAACCTGACATAGTCACCCCCACCACAGAGCATACTATGGCCCTGGCGGAGACCCCAACTTCAGACAACCCAGTGTCAAAAGCCTCATTGAAAGCTATGCTAACTTTGCAAAAGGATCTTCACAGAGAACTGCACATCTCCATTTCCCAGATCCATGACAGGGTAGACTGCTTGGAGGATAGAACAGAGGTGCTGGAGGAACACATGCAAAACCACGTTAAAGCCCATAATGAACTGCTTGAGGCACACGACCACACTACTTCAGAGATTCACCAAATAAATCTGAAGCTGGCAGATTTAGAAGACCGCTCAAGGTGCCAAAATATCAAAATTAGAGGAATTCCGGAAACAGTCAAACCTAATGAGATCAACGCATACCTCCAGAAGCTTTTCTCTACTCTATTACCTCGCCTGCATGCCCGCGATTTACTGATTGATAGAGCACACAGGATTGCAAGGCCGTCTCACCTGCCCTCTGACATACCAAGGGATACACTAGCAAAGATGCACTATTACTCAGTAAAAGAGCAAATTATGTACGCCGCAAAGAATGCCAGATCTCTCCCTGCTCCGTACACCAAAATCCTGCTTTTCAACGACTTGTCCAAAGCCACCATTGACACACACAAAGCATTTGCTCCGGTCACGTCCATCCTCCAAGAATGAAAAATCACCTATAAATGGGGATTTCCGACCAAACTACTGGTCACCTACCAACAACATACCATCCCTATACTGACCCCTAAAAGACAGATACAAAAAGCTTATCAACTGCCACTCTCGTCTGAACGGAGCAAGCAAGGAACAACTTCATTCAGCCAACATTAAGGAATCACTCCTCTGACAAAGAAACACCGGAACAAGCAAGGAACAACATCATCCAGCCGACATTAAGGAATCACTCCTCTGACAAGAACTGATCCAATATGTTAACACTAAAGTGGGTCTCATAAACA
This sequence comes from Glandirana rugosa, assembly GCA_018402905.1. NCBI lineage: Eukaryota > Metazoa > Chordata > Amphibia > Anura > Ranidae > Glandirana > Glandirana rugosa. The sequence goes on along the minus strand of BLSH010192308.1, from coordinate 808,068 downwards.
CGACAACTCCAGTATGGGGCTTCTCACCTTCAAAATCCCACCACTCCAGGTTATCGTGTGCCACGCACACTGCTTGTTATTGGTTTTTTTTTGTGCTTGTTATTGTTTTTTGTGCTCTACCTTCTTTTTCTCTTCAGAACAATCGTTACCTCTTGCCTAGATATCATTTGCACTGAAAGTTACATATGGTACCAGATCTAATCAGATAGGTAGACACAGCAACCTAACTAAACTGAGATCTGAGATATTCCCTTATCTTGAAAATAGCACTTACTGTTGATTTGAGTCCATCTTTGCTTGTATACTTCTCGTTACAGGGGGTCTGGTTTCGTTCCTGGTTGCTGCAGACACTAGCCGATCATGCCCATACAAATTACCTCCCTTAATGCCAAGGGACTTAATTCGCCCTTCAAAAGAAACATGATGTGGAGGGAGGCCATACATCAGAGAGCTGATGTGATCTGTATACAAGAGACACACTTCCTAAAAGACAAGCCCCCAAAGCGCTCTCATAAAAAATTCCCCCATTGCTTCGTTGCTAATGCCCCAAAGAAAAACAGGTGTCATGATAGCAGTCAAAGATTCCGTTTCATTTACGCTACATCACTGTGAGGCAGACATTGAGGGCAGATACCTAATCCTATCAGCAACCATTGAAAACCAACGCCTCACTCTAGTTAACATCTACGCCCCTAACACAACTCAAGGAAGATTCTATCAAACAATAATCTCAAAATTGACCCCCTTCAGAAACAACCCTCTGATAATTTGCGGGGACTTCAATGACATCTTTGATCCCTCCCTCGACACTTCAAATCCGTCTAAATGACTGCCTTCTGCCCTGGCTTCCCTCCTTCAAAAGGAAGACTTATATGACTCCTGGAGGTGTCTGTGCGGCACGGAACAAGACTATACCTTTTATTCCCACCCGCAAAACTCATACTCTCAGATCGACCTGTTCCTCACAGACAAATATCTTCTCCAATCCATAACCAATGCACACATAGGGGTGATCACATGGTCAGATCATGCCCCAGTATCGATTACTCTATGTGATAACAAACAAGCTCCTAGCCATACGGTCTGGAGACTAAATCCATCCCTCCTCACTACCCCAATGGGCATGGACGGGATTTGATCTGAGATTGAGTCATACTTCCGACAGAACTCCCAGTCGGTTACTGATCCTTCCATTTTCTGGAATGCGCATAAGGCAGTTCTGAGAGGTTTGTTTATCAAATTAGGCGCCCAACAAAAGAGGACGCATAGGGCCACGACCGAAAAGATATTAACCAAAATAAGAGACCTGGAGACACACCACAAAAAGCTCATGTCCCCGGACCTCTTCGAAGAACTAAAAAATACTAGATTGCAACTTAATGAACATCTCCACCGCAAATTTGACTATTACGTCAAACGCCTCAAACTCCAATTTTACGCATCGGCTAATAAATCAGGAGCCTTTATGGCAAAACAACTAAAAAGACAAGCGGCAAATAAAAAAATTCAATACCTTACTAATTCCCACGGCCAGAAACTGTTTAATCCCTTAGACATAGCCAATGAATTTGGATCCTATTACGCTAAACTTTACAACCTTAAAAACTCAGAGAAAACTTACCAACCTAAAGAAGGTGAAATTTATGCATTCCTAGCATATTTCTCCGACTCAGCTAGCTGAATTATCGAAACCGTTCTCCCAAGCAGAAATTTGATGTGCCATCAAACAGCTACCCCTACACAAAGCCCCGGGACCCGAAGGATTCCCAAATGAATACTATGTACAATTCTCACAAATTCTCACCCCACATCTCTGTGAAACCTTTAACCAGTATGCCTCTATGGGGAAAATCCCCAAAGAATCCCTGGAAGCCCTAATAGTCACCCTCCCAAAACCAGGCAAAGACCCAGACAATCCGGCCAATTACCGCTCCATTTGTCTCCTTAATACGGATACTAAATTGTACGCAAAGTTGCTGGCACAACACCTCTCCACAATCATTACTCACCTGATACATTCCGACCAGGTGGGATTTATATCACAAAGACAGGCAAGTGACGGCACGAGACGCCTCATCGACCTGATTCAGTGGGGGGAACACACCCGAACGCCTTCTCTGTTCCTCTCTTTGGACGCAGAGAAGGCGTTCGACAGAGTGCACTGGACATACATGCAGAAAGTACTCCAGAAGTTTGGTTTGTCAGGAAGCTTTTTAACAGCTATCATGAACTTATATTCCGCTCCTAGTGCCAGAATTTGGACTTCAGGGATCAAATCTGACCCATTAGACATCACCAATGGCACAAGACAGGGGTGTCCATTATCTCCCCTGATCTTTGCCATGGTGATGCAACCCCTAGCACAAGCTATAAGATCCTCCCCGACAATATCGGGCATTAACGTAGGTAACGTGGAACACAAAATAGGCCTATATGCTGACGATGTCATCATCAAAATCATAGATCCTCAGACATCCCTTTCCAATATACAAAAACTTTTAGACCAATTCAGTGCTGTTTCTCTATATAAGGTCAACCACAGCAAATCCATTATGCTTGATCTGGGCATCGACCCTCAGACTAAGCATAATATCTCTGTGAGCTCTCCCTTTCAATGGGCCAGCAAGGCCTCACTCCCTTACCTAGGCATTCAGCTAACATTTCCTAGCCGACTATTGCTGTCCACTAACCTTACCAACCTATAAGAAAAGCTTATGCGCAATTCTAAAGAGTTAAGCACAGTCCCTTCCACCTGGGTGGGAAGAATAGCTCAATCAAAAATGTACTTGCTCCCCCACATCTTATACATGTTTCATACAATGCCTGTACCTCTCTTGCCCACTCAGCTTCGCCAATTACAAAATTAGATATCTCAAGTTTGAAATGGAAACAATGGGAACACCCAGCTGATGTCTACCAGCGTTGTTAATTTCTACCTTATCTAGGCTCATCCCTGGCTTTGATCTTCACAGCCACTGAATAGATACCTTGTAGTTGTGCATGCATGGGATACACCAGCCTATATTAAGTCACCGATCAGGCTCCAGCCTGACTAACTATAGGTTCACTCAAACACCCCCACAACATATCCAGTAAATATTTGCTTGATAAGTATAAAGAGGGCTGCCGGGATGCTCCCTCGCCCAACAGGCACAGTGTGAACCCAAGTTGGGGTGCCTGGGCTGGGGAGCAGACTGGCCACTCAATACAAATCTTGAAGTCAGGTATGGCCTGCTGTTGTCCTTCTGTGTACACAACTGATAGATACTACAACGTATTGTGCTACCAATTGCAGATCCTATATGTTATAATCTTTGGCACAAATATATTGCCTTTTTTCCTGTTAACGACTTTACTTATATGTGTAATATGCAAAAAAAGAAAATTAAATAAAAAACATTGAAACAAAAAAAAGAACTAGAGCAATACTTCAGGGAGAATGATACCGGGGAGATATCAGAGGCCACGATTTGGGAGGCTCATAAAGTCTACATAAGGGGGATCCTTATGTCCATGAGGGCAAGAAAAAAAAAGAAAGAGCCCAAAAGGTTGGAAGCTAATTAAAGAGATCCATTAATTAGAGCAATGGCACAAAGGTCATGGAGACGGGGAGACACTTCAGACCCTAGTGATAAAAAGTGAAGAATTAAAAGAACTATTGGAAGAGGAGGCCCAGAAAACTTTTAATAGAATCAGGAAAGAGAGATATCAGTGGGGAAATAAAAATGAGAGATATCTGGCTAAAATATTGGAAAAGAAAAAGTCAGTGCATTATATAGGAAAAATTCAAAATAATGAGAGATGATATATACAACAACAGGGATAGCCGAAGTGTTCCAAAAATACTATGAAAAATGATATGCCGTATGACAAAAAGAGAGCTTAGATCTGGAAGAGAAAAGGCAGGCAAAAGTAAAGGAATGGCTCAGAAGGGCAAACCTCCCCAAGATCGAGGCAGAGAAACTATTAGCTATGGAAGATCCTATTACAGAGGAAGAGATTAACGCAGCATTAAAGAGTACGGCCCCAGGGAAGAGTCCGGGCCCAGATGGGTTTACAATCTATTACTTCAAAAAGTTTAAAGAAATTTAAATTCCAAAATTATGCTCATATATGAATGGAATTGGTAGCAGACACGAAATGCGCAGTGAAGGATAACGGCTGCAATAACTATTATCCCAAAGGAGGGGAAGGATATAAGTCTGTGTTCCAGCTATAGACCTATCTCCCTACTAAATGTAGACACAAAATTATTTGCAAAAGTCCAGGCAACTAGGATGAAAAAGGTGATGAAGGACCTGGTACACGGAGACCAGGTCGGGTTCATACCTGGGAGAGAAGGAAGGGATAGTGGTGTGAGAACCCTGATGCTGCTTCAGAAAATGAAAGAAAGGGGATCCCCAGGTTTACTCCTGTTGATAGATGCAGAAAAAGTGTTCAACGGGGTAGACTGGGGATTCATGTTAAGTACATTGGAAGAAATGGGAATAGGATCAAAGATGCTCCTATGAATCAGGGCACTTTACAACCACCCTACGACGAGGATAATAGTAAATGGGAAACTATCAGCACCCTTTGAGATGTACAATGGAACGCGACAGAGGTGTCCTTTGTCACCTCTCTTATTTGTACTATCATTGGAACCCCTGCTCGCGGTAATAAGAAACAGTCCAGACATCCATGTGGTAACGATTGGAGAATAAGAACATAAAATTGTGGCATACGCGGATGACGTACTGTTTTACATCTCTAACCCAAGGACAACTTTGCCTAAATGAATGAGGATACTAAAACACTACGGTGAAATAACGAACTATAAAATAAATCTTTCTAAGTCTTAGATCTTAACCACTTCAATACTATGCACTTAGAACACTTTCCTAACAGACCAATTTTCAGCTTTCAGTGCTGTTGCGTTTTGAATGAGAATTGCGCGGTCGTGCGACGCTGCACCCAAAGTTTTTATCATTTTTTTCCCACAAATAGAGCTTTCTTTTGGTGGTATTTGATCACCCCTGCGTTTTTTGTTTTTTGCGCTATAAACAAAAAAAGAGCGAAAATTTTGAAAAAAAAAATTCTCTATTTCTGTCACAAAACTTTGTAAATAAGTACATTTTCTCCATCACTGATGGGCACTGATGAGGCTACACTGACGGGCACTGATGTGGCAGTACTGATTGACACTGATGAGGTGGCATTGATGATGAGGCACGTATATGTAGCAATGATGAGCACTGTTAGGCGGCACTGATAAACAGAACTGACGGGCACTGATATGCAACACTGACGGGCACTGATAGGCAGCACTGATGGACACTGATAAGTGGCATTGATGGGCACTCATAGACGGCACTGATTGGCACTCATAGGCAGCACTGGGCACTGATAGGTGGCACTGATGGGCACTGATAAGTGGGCACTAGTAGGTGGCACTGGTGGGCACTGATATGTGGCACTGGTATGCACTGATAGGTGCAATGGTACACACTGATAGGGGCCCTGGTGGGCATATGCATTGGAAGGGGCCCATTCCCTGGTGGTCTAGGGTGCCATTCATATTGGGCACTATGCCCCTTACCTGGTCTAGGGTGGTCTCCCTGCTGGTCCAGATCGGCTCCCTGGTGGTCCCTGGTCGGCTCCCTGGTGGTCCTGGGTGGGCACATTGCTGGTGGTCCCTGGGCAGGCTCCCTGGTGGTCTAGTGTGGCAATCTGAGGGGGGGCTGTGCTGGTAAATCATCAGCACAAACCCTCCCTGTCAGGAGAGCAGCCGATCGGCTCTCCTCTAGTCAGGTCTACAGACCCGAGTACAATAAATGGCTTTCCTGTGTTACACTGTGACCAGCCGTGATTGGTCACAGCTGATCACATGGTAAAGTGCTTCGGATGGAAGCACTTTACCAAGATCAGTATTGCGGGGGGTCAGACTGACCTCCCACACCACCGATCGCTGCGATGCTCGCCCCCCCCCCCGGGCGCACGGCGGCTTGTTATCCTGAGGACGTCATATGACGCCCAGTTAGGATAACTGAACCACTTCCCGGCCGTCATTCTGCATACGGCGGTTGGGAAGTGGTTAAATATTAACATAAACAAACAGGATGTACAGAGTTTACAACAGGAGTTCCCATTTACATGAAGAAAGACAGATATGAAATATTTAGGGATAAAATTAACTCTGACTCTAGAGCAAATATATAAAAAAAAACGATATCCCATTATTAAATGAAATAAGAGCAGAAATGAAAAAAAATTCCTCAAGATGTTTCTCGTGGTTCGGGAGAATAAACATTTTTAAAATGGCTATAGTCCCCAAAATATTATACAAATTTCAAATGCTGCCAATACCACTTCCACAGACATATTTTGGGGTACTTAAAACTATAATGCTAAAATTTATATGGCGGAATAAAAAACCTAGAATTAGCTTCACAGTATTAAAGAAAGACAAAACACAAGGGGGATTGGGGGTCCCAGAACTTAAAAAATATTATAACGCAATTCTATTGTCACAAATACCTGAATGGGTTAAAAATAATAAAGAAAAAAAAAGATGGGTAAATATAGAGCACACGACGAGTAATGGTTCATTGGGGAAGATCATTTGGATCCCACCACAGTATAGAAAATTAGATGTAGGACACTTGATATGACACGGAAGGTATTAAAAATATGGGACGCAATTCATACACAAGAAAAATGAAAATATAATTCACCGTTGTTACCACTACGAGACTTTTTCCCGCCAGGCAAGGGGTTAGAATATGGGAGGTGGATAAAAGATGAGAATGCACAACTGAAAGATATTATGGAAAGGGGGAAAATTTGCACATTACAAGGTTTAAAACAAAAAAAGATTTATTGACGATAGATGAATAGCGTTACGCCCAGTTAAAGCACTTTGTCTCAACACTTCCACAGCCGATAAGATCCAAGGAAGACTTACTACCTATCGAGCGGATTTGTATATCTGCTAACAAAGGAAATTGTATCTCCCAGATTTGTAAAATATTGGTAGCACTAAAAGGACCGGAGATACCGTTATACATAAAAAATGGGAACAAGAGCTGGGAGAACGAGGGAAGGAACAAACCCTAGCGAAAATATGGAAGATGGCTCACAGATCAGCTGTTAATAGTGGCACCATTGAAATGAATTATAAATGTCTAGCACGATGGTACATAACCCCAGAGAAAGCAAATACATTTCAGGAAGGAAAGACACCACTCTGTTGGCAGGGATGTAAAGAAATTGGGACCATGGCCCATATCTGGTGGGAGTGCCCCAAAATCAAAAAATATTGGAGAGAAGTGTTGCAAATAATAAAAGAGATAACTAAAACTGAGATACCAGAGGAGCCATGGGGATGTTTGTTCCACGCAGTTATAAGCTCGGTAAAACAATATATGAAAACTATTATCCCCCACCTACTGAACGCGGCCAAAAGTTTGATCCCCGGTAACTGGCAGGAAGTAGATAGCCCCTCTATAGGAGACTGGTTGCAGAAAATAGAAGAGATACATGAAATGTAATATTCGAGATGCTGTGGGGAGGAGGAATTTGAGGTGTATACAAGCAAATGGGAGGTGTGGATGGAATTCAAGAAAACAAGGAGATACGCAGACATTAGAGGAGGGGAAGATAGTAGGGGAAAGAGTTGAAGAGAAGAATAAGGGAGTGAGTACAAGGTACAGGATGGGGAATGGGGTAGGGGGGTTGGGTTTACTAGGGGTTTTATATATACATAGGTCTGTCATGATAAATATGTATTCTTTTTTCTTTTTTTATGATAATAAATGAAATAAAGACATAAAATGGAAGGAAGGAATAAGGAAAAGAATGCCATAATGATGAGACCAACTTGAAGGCTAGTATGAAGGCTAAGCTGAAAATACCCCCGGAGAGCGGTCTACTGAAGTGGAAAAAGAAAAAAAAAGAAAAAAACTTTTTGCTGCTAACATCCCTCCCACAGGCCTATAATATCCTAACAGATTTTGGCAATATTTCTTACTACAGGGTAAATCTCTTATCTTAAACCTGGGAGTATGGGAGACCAACAAATGAACGCTTCAACAAATTCTTCCCTTTGCATGTAATAAATATGATATTCCCTACCTAGGCATAACGCTGACAGTGACAGTCTCATCCATATATGGATATATAGATATATGGATAACCCAAATAAGGAATGACAACCCAAATTCTGTATGTATTTCATGCTATACCAGTTCCCACACCCTGCCACTATCTCCATCCAAACCCTGTTGAGTCTCATGTGATAATTTATGTGAAAAGACAAAAAAGCTAGATGTTCCCGTACCAATTTGATATTGCACAAGCATGTAGGGGGAACTGGGTTGTCAGATATCTGTGACTATTACTGGGCAGCTAGATTGGGCATGCTTCCTCACTTGTTTAGTAATGGCAATGTCCCATTATGGATAGATGTGGAGAGAGCACTAGCACCAACAAGTGACTGTACTGCCTTTCTATTAGGCAATCTTTGGAAGCCATGGGATATTTGGGCTCTCTCCCCATCTATGCAAGTATCCCTACTGGCTTGGAGATTCCTACACAACCACTGTACCACTAAAGCATCTAAGGCGGACTATAAGTTCCCCCTATACTTGCTGGATTCCTACACATCCACTGTACCACTAAAACATCTAAGGTGGACTATAAGTTCCCCCTACACTTGCTATGCTCTCCACAAAGTTGATCCCTACTTATGGCATCAATTCCCTACAAATTTTCCTCCTTAACTCTAAACAACCCAAAAGTATTGAATAGATAATAACAGAGTACAATCTCCCAAGAGATATGCATTTTTTGTGTGCTTTTTACACTTTCTGGGCAAACACCCTATCCCAGAGTTGTATCTACATCCTAAAGTATGGCAAGTCTATTCATTCCCGAAACCAAATACCAAAGGGATATCACTCTTTTATAATGTCATTCAAGACAAGCAGTCCTTCCGCAAAACAGCTGCACTCACAAAGTGGGAATTGGATCTATTCACCACTTTCACAGTGGATCGGGGCAATCTGCATTTCAAGAAATTTACAGAGCATCACATGTAGAGTTGAGCGAACCCGAACTGTGAAGTTCGGGTTCGTACCGAACTTTGTGGTGTTCGGGACCCGAACCCGAACTTTTGAAAAGAAGTTTGGGTTCGGGTTCTGGGTTCTGGTATTTTTTTCCCACTTGTTGAATAGCTGCAGGGCAGCCAATCAACAAGCGTTTCACTGGTTTGCCCTTAGAAGCCATCACTGCCATGCCTACTAATGGCATGGCTGTGATTGGCCAGTGCATCATTTGACCCAGCCTCTGTATGAGCTGGAGTCACGTAGTGCTGCATGTCATATGCTCTCAGGCTAGTGTAGGGAGAGGATGCTGCTGGTGCTGTGAGGGACAAATTGCAGATCTAATAACTAGAGTTGAGCGAACCTGGACTGTAAAGTTCGGGTCCGTACCAAACTTTGGGGTGTCCAGGACCTGGACCTGAACCCGAACATTTCAAAAAAAGTCTGGGTTCGAGTTTGGGGTTCTGGTATTTGATTCCACGTGTTGAATAGCTGCCAAGGGCAGCCAATCAACAAGTGTTTCACTGGTTTGCCCTTAGAAGCCATCACAGCCATGCCTACTAATGGCATGGCTGTGATTGGCCAGTGCATCATGTGACACAGCCTCTATATGGGGCTGCAGTCACCGTGCTGCATGTCATATGCTCTCAGGATAGTTTAGGGAGAGGATGCTGCAGGCTCTGTGAGGGACAGATTGCAGATATTATAGAACATCTCATCCTGCATTACTGAACGATCTGATTGTGGACTAGGTAGAGATACTAGTACTGCTGCTTTGAGGGACAGATTGCAGACCTCATCCTGCTGCACAGAACGATCTGACTGGACTAGGTAGTATGTTGCTTTAAAGGAAAGATTATTGTTCTAAAATCATCTCCAAGTTCTATAGGGAAAGGTTCCAGCTGTTGCTTTAAGGGAAAGATTATTGTTCTAAAATCATCTCCAAATTCTATAGGGAAAGGTTCCAGCTGTTGCTTAGAGTAACAGATTATTGTTCTAAAATCATCTCCAAGTTCTATAGGGAAAGTTTCATCCAGCCGCATAGAGAGCCATGTTATTGTTCTAAAATCATCTCCAAGTTCTATAGGGAAAGTTTCTTCCAGCCGCATAGAGAGCCATATTATTGTTCTAAAATCAATGATTTTAGAACAGTTTCTACTGTTGCTGTAAGGGACAGATTATTGTTCTAAAATCATCTCCTAGTTCTATAGGGTCAGGTTCCTGCTGTTGCTGTAAGGGACAGATTATTGTTCTAAAATCATCTCCTACTGCTATAGGGTCAGGTTCCTGATGTTGCTGTAAGGGACAGATTATTGTTCTAAAATCATCTCCTAGTTCTATAGGGTCAGGTTCCTGCTATTGCTGTAAGGGACAGATTATTGTTCTAAAATCATCTCCTACTGCTATAGGGTCAGGTTCCTGCTGTTGCTGTAAGGGACAGATTATTGTTCTAAAATCTTCTCCTACTGCTATAGGGTCAGGTTCTTGCTGGTGCTGTAAGGGACAGATTATTGTTCTAAAATCATATCAAACTGCTATAGGGAGAGGTTCCTGCTGTTGCTGTAAGGGACAGATTATTGTTCTAAAATCATATCAAACTACTATAGGGATAGGTTCCTGCTGGTGCTGTAAGGGACAGATTATTGTTCTAAAATCATATCAAACTGCTATAGGGAGAGGTTCCTGCTGTTGCTGTAAGGGACAGATTATTGTTCTAAAATCATATCAAACTGCTATAGGGAGAGGTTCCTGCTGGTGTTGTAAGGGACAGATTATTGTTCTAAAATCATATCAAACTGCTATAGGGAAAAGTTCCTGCTGTTGCTGTAAGGGACAGATTATTGTTCTAAAATCATATCAAACTGCTATAGGGAGAGGTTCCTGCTGGTGCTGTAAGGGACAAATTATTGTTCGAAAATCATCTCCTAGTTCTATAGGGTCAGGTTCCTGCTGTTGCTGTAAGGGACAGATTATTGTTATTTCCCTATCCCCATTTCTTTGTAGGGCACTTGTCCTACTCTTACCCCCACTTTTCTTCCATTTGCAGCCCTCTAGCACTTTCCAGGACTTTTTTACAGCCATTTTTATGCCCAAAAGTTCGGGTCCCCATTGATTTCAATGGGGTTCTGGATCCGGGGTCAAGTTCGGACCGAACCCGAACTTTTACACGAAAACCCGAACATCCAGGTGTCCGCTCAACTCTAATCACATGGTGTTAGCCATTGGGAAATAATGCTCAGATGGCAGTACACTCCCTTCAGATTAGCAAAATATTTCCCTACTACTTCCCCTCTGTGTTGGCACAACTGCGGCCAGACAGGGCACTGTCTACATACCTTCTGGGGATGCCGAAGCCTAAAAAGTTTTTGGAACCAGGTACTACATATTGGCATAGAGAAATATTCACCCTAATTCAGACCTGTTATTACTCCTGTATTATTAGCCACTAGAACTCTGGTGCTTCGCACATGGAAAGCTACTAAATCTGTCAATATCTCAGATGTGATGACTTTAATCCAACAAAACTATACCTTCAAATGTCTACTGGCTGTTAATTCCCTCTCATGTGTACCTTTGATAAGACCTGAAAAATTTGGAATGACAAATGTTCCAAATCATAACAGTTTTTTGATTACAATTGCACTAAGTTCTTCTCATCATGATGTTACTGTATACTTTCACATGACCTTATAAAATTGCATTGTGTCACGACACCTGGTGTCAGGTGACAAGTGCGCTCCCCTGGGGTGTGAATCGCACCGAGGGTTTTTGAAGCATACCACTAAGGTTGTGGACCTATAGCTGACTGATGCTAATGAGTTCCGGCTGGTACGGGAAGAGGGGCCCCTGGAACATGGACACTGAAACACAGAGAGCTAGTGCATCAGTTTCCCCAGGGTGTGGATTCTAAGAGCCAGTAGGTATTCGCCAGAGCCTCTGGTGGTGAGGATGGATTTGGCTGCAACTGGATCCAGGTCGTGGCCCCCAGGGATCCCCTAGCTCATGCTTGGCTGGCTACAGGTGGAAGAGAGGAAGCAGCAGTGAAGGAACAGCAAAGGATAGTCAGCGGCCTAGCAAAGGGTCAGGGCCACAAGCAGACAGGAGAAAGAAAGAACAAGCCAAAGATCAGGGTATCAGGCAGGCAGGGATAAACATAGAACGAGTCGAAGTTTGGGGGTATCAGATAGGCAGGGAAAGTCAGAACAAGCCAAATAATGGCATGGAAATAGAAATAGAGCGACAGGAACAACCACATGCAAAGCCAAAAATGCACAACATTGATCTGCATTGCGGGCTTGCACTGCCAGGTGTTATATAATGTTCCTAATTAGGGCCTGGGGTGGAGCCCAGCTGAGGAGGGCTACTAAAGCACACAGGTGAGGGAGGCCCGGCCTTTAACTGGACACATGCAGCAAGGTAGGCAACAGATAAGACATGAATGTTTACTGTGGTTTCATGACACATTGTTTGCATATATCCACAATGTATATGTTAACACCAACTGTGTGCATATCTTTTCTTGTTTGTAACCCCCTGAAAATCAATAAAAATGTATTGAAAAAAAAATAATGTTAGCGGGTGCAAAAATGGCTTGTCTTGGCCAGTGTTTGGTGCTCAGGTCATGTTTCTGCCCCCTCTGTCCTGTTTTAGAGACTGAAAGAACTCTCATGAAAATTAAGCCCCAATCTGGCTCTGTCTCTACTTCAGAAATAGCCTTTTATAACATTAAGGCTGGGGTCACACCGCAGCACAGAGCTGCTCACAGCAGGGGTCCCCATTCACCATGTCAGGTACAAATTCAGCCCAAATTTGTGGCTGAATTCAGGCCTGAAATGGACCAGGACATGCACAGGACTCCTGTGCAATTTGCCTCAGAGCTGCTCCCAAGATATTGTTGCCTAGGAAAAATATGGTGTTTAGGCCTAGAAATTCTTTTTTTTAAAGTTTATCTCTCAGGTTGTATTGCCATCCCTGTCCATGTTTGCTTCGACTAGGCAGGATGGATTTACAATAAAAAATAAAATTATTTTAAACCTGAAAAAAATCTCTTCATAAATAAAAACTGTTGCAGGACCTCTACCTCTCACTTTAAGCCAGCCATAGACAGTTAGAATCTCAGCTGACATTCAAACCATGTATGGGCAGGCTGAATGTACCCAAGTTGATTGATCAATCAACTTGGGTACAACCAGCCTGCCGGATTTTACATGTGATTATTGCTAGCAACTATTATAGCCACTAGCAATAATCACTGACAATGGCTCCACGGGAGGGATACCCTTGTCAACACTGTCTGTGATCATGAGGGAATCAAGCAAATTTCTTTCCTGTCATTTCCTTCCTCCATTTCTTTCCCCATGGCTGCAGGAAAGAAACTTGCTCCCTCTATGGCATGCCTTATGCTTTGAAGACCTTGTTTCTTAATAAAGGGCATCACTTAACCACTTGACTTCTAGAAGGTTTTACTCCTTTATTGAGGTGGTTAATATAGGACAGGAAAAAAAAAATGTGTTGAATGAGGATTTAAAAAACCCTGAAAAGAGCCTGTTACTTGCATCTTTCCTCTTTCCCTGCGATCAGAAGGAAAATATAGCTAGTGATAATTGCATTCTAAAACCACAATAAATGTGTACCTGGGAGTAAGTGTACATGGGAGTAAGCTGATTGGCTCCAGGCTTTACGCTAGTGCCTAAAGCTGCCACAGACAAGCTTGCCTTGGGTTTGTCCCATAGCGTGCCTTTTAAGAAAATATAGCGACCCTGCTAATCTGCCAAAATGTCTGAGATTTGACTAGGAACAGTAGAATGGATGTTCCCTTAGTTTTAGATGTGGGTGTGGTGGAGTGATATACGTGAGGAAAGTAGAGATCTCCTAGTTTGGGTATAGTTGTCGATTTAAAGTGAGTCTCCTGTATGAATATGATGTCTGCCTTCATGCTATACATTCTGGCTAGGATTTGGGACCTTTTTTCAGGTATGTTAAGGCCTTTTGCATTCAGCGATACTATCTTCAGTGATCGAGGTGTGGTTGAGTGTATGACTTGGGTCATGGTTAGTGGGTCAAAGAGTGGATGGGAAAATTTGAGATGTGCTAAGACATGTGGTGAGGATCTGCCTTATGGAGGGGTTGGGGTGTACTGGAAGGAGAAAGAGATGGACAGCCTGAGGGTAGGTGGGGAGAAGTTAGAGGGTCGGGGGTCAAGGTGGGGATGGAGAGGATACGTGAGAGAGGGGGAGGGGTTGGGTGGGGGGTAGGGGCTGGGTATATGGAGAGTGGTGAGGTGGGGGGTGGGGTTGAGATAAAAGAAGAGGAGGAGAGGAGGAAAGGAGGAAAAAACAGAGGTCTAGTCCGGGAGGTGAGTGTAAGACCAGCTAGTTCACCCTAGAGTGTGGGAGAGTCTGGATAGGGTCAGCTAGAACTACCAGAGTTCACTGCGTGGGAGGATTGGTAGGTGTGGTCATGAGATCATTGGAATTTCCGAAACCTATGAGGTCAGGGGGGAATATGTGGAGGTAAATGGGGCTAAGATTGTAGGAAGGTAGTGTATGGGTAGAGTCCACTGAGTGTGAGCTGTGTATGGAAGTGGGAGGGTGGATACCAGAGCTAGTATTGTCGAGGATTTTGTCACAGGGTAGCTAGGTGCCTGGAAGTAATGTTTGACATTGGATAGTTAGGGGACGTTTAAGCAAAAAGAAAAACCCTGCGGAGGGATCCCTTTACTTATGGATCATGAGGTCAGTCCGTGACAAATTGTAAGCTCGAACAGGTGCATCTGTCCAGGGTCTAAATAGGTTAAGCTCAGTAATTTAAAATGACAAAACAGTAACCATATAAGATATGCAACATAGTGAGGCACACAGATTGAAGTTTAAAAAGAACAACTGTAACATGTTTAGAAAGCATTCAAACTTAAACGGTATGTGGGCGGTCTCGGAGGGGGTCAGATGGTGATGTTTTAAGAATATAAAATTTAGAGGAATACATTGTAAGCACACTCTGATTAGGCCAGGAGAGTATTTTCGTATTATCAGTATGACTGGTGTAGGGTAGAATGGTAAATTAGAAAGCAGGAGTGGTTCCAACTTTAAGAACATTATTGATTTTAGGTATGTTGTATATCTGATGGGCCCCCTCAGAGTCTCCCCCTGGCTAAGAAGTAGTAGGTACATATTGACAGATTAAGGAATTCGGTATAATATAGGGAAAGAAAAAAAAATACTGTTACAGTTTTCTCTTCCTCTGAGCGGCCGCTCATGCTTTTGTGCATTATTCCGGAAGATCATCATGTGGTATCATATTATTCATGGGAGGTTGTTAAAGTTGGGGCGGGGAAGTGGGAAGGGTTGGAGTAGAATATATAATGGAGATGAATGTCCACAAGTAAATAGGGGATGTGGAGGCCCTTCTGAGGCATGATATAGGGCTCTTCAATGGGGTAGCAAAATAATTATTATTCCTGTAGGGAAAGGATCGAGTAAGGGGCCAGCTGAGGATATACAGGTGCTCCATTGGTGGGTCCATGGAAGTCTGCTGAGTCCCAGGAGAAGTCGGGTCCCGCCTGGTCCTTTGGTAAGGGGATACAAGCAAACTGTGTGGACAGCTTTGGTAGGAGGCCAAAATGGAGGAGTTCCTGAGGTTCAAGGTCCAAGTTCTGTTGGGGGAAGAATAGGGCTTGTTCGGGAAGGTATCTCCTAAGTATGGTTGGCATCAGGGGGTCAGGGAAGTAGTCTGTAGCTTGTGAAGGTGGTCGCTGTCTTCCAGATTTAATGCATTTTGAAATATGCGGTTAGGATTGCATTGGAGAAAGAGCGTGGAAGTGCCGTTACGAGTATGGTTATGGGCTTGTGTAGAAAAGCTTGTTAGTGGACAAGGCGGTTAAGAGTTCAGTAGTAGAAGGAGGCTGTGAGATTTGAATGGGGGGATCACTTGTGTATCTAAGGGGGTGGGATACATACAGCCACCAGAGAGAAAGGTGTTTGTCTATTATCCGGGAAGGGTGTTATAGTAGCATATTGGGAGAAGCAGTCTTAAATGATTGAGGGTGAGGAGGAGAGTAAGTGAAGGATTGAAGGGGTAATTAACAAAAGTAGTGCACCAACCTTAATTCATGGAATGTAGTTCAGAAATGCTGGGTACTTTCCTTAGTCAGTCAGACGAGCCTTTCGGTGAGCTGGTAAGGTTGTCGGGCTGTCGTTCCTCAAAGTAACTTGTGCCACTGGTGGGAGATAGTGCGGTGAGAGGGAGCGTCGGCATCCGGGGCCTTGGTGGCCCGTTTCACAGATATCCTCCATGGAGGTTGCCTGTCTTGTTGGCAGCAAGTGAAAGTCACTGTACCAATCAGGTAGATCTATGACTGGGATCTCCAGGGTATTGCAAAAGTGTTCCAGGTCTTCAGGGACTCTCAGATTCCCTGTGCATCCTTGGTTGGTTGCAGAGAGACAGAATGGAAACTTCCATTGGTAACTGATGGAATTAGAGCGTAAAAGGACTAGTAGAGGTCTCAACTCTTTTCTGCGTTGAAGGGTGATATTCGATAAATCCTGATAGATTTTGATTTCTGTGCCATGGGATGTCAAGCGGCCTCTGTTGCGGGCTTTCCTAAGGATTTCTTCCTTCTGGGGGAAGCTGACCAGGCAGCAGACTACATCTCTTGGGGGGTCAGCTTCCCTGCCTCTAGGTCGGAGAGCCCTGTGTAAGCACTCTATCTCTATAGGGGATTCTGGGGGGCCTCTCTAATAAATCATTGAATAGTGCAATTGTGGTTCGGGTGAACTGATTGGGTTATATGGTTTCAGGCAGACCTCTCACCCTTAAGTTGTGACGTCTGCCACGATTGTCAAGGTCTTCTAGGTGGCGATGAAGTTCCCTTAGGTGAATGGAGTGAAACTCTGTGACTTGCTGCACCTGTTATAGGGAGACATCATGGCGGGCTGTTGTTCTCTCCACTTCCCCTACTTTGGAACTGATGGTGTGGATATTGTCTCGCAGGTCAGAGATGGCTGCAGAGAGTGTATTCTTTATGTCTGCTGCGATCTCATGGAGATCATGGAGGCTGGGTGCGGAGAACGGAAACCGGTGGCGGAGGCGCTGTGGTATGGTCTCCCTGTCATTCTGCTAGTTTTTCTGCTAGTTTTACCTCTGTAAGGGCAGTTGGTGGACCTTGAGGTGTCGGAGCTCCAGAGTTAAGTGGCCATCACGGACCAGGACCAGACCACACCCCGACAATCTTGCCTTGGGATTCTTAAAACATCTGCCATTTTAGTATAGCAGTGAGTTCGGTAGTACATGCCACGGTGCTATTTTTAAGAAAGTTGGTGGGTATCAGTAATTATTATGAACCTCTGCCACCAATATTAAGACAATGGTTTCATTCCTATGGTCAGATACCTGCTCACTTTAATGACTTTTAAAACAATCCTACCTTAGCTAAAACAGGTACTAAAACTGCCACAAGTTGGCAAGAACATTACTTAACTAAGATAATTATTTTATAATCACACTGCTATTGCCAATTACAGTATTTCCAATTCCTGGCACTCAACATTATTTCAGAAAGAAAAATGAGAAAAAAATATATATTTTTTATTAAAATAGTTTTTTCTTCTCTCTTAATGAAAAGCCATCAATTACAAATCTGTAGCAATACTTTTTTGATAGAAAGACAGACATGTGTAGCAGTGTAAAATTACGGATTTAATAAATAGAGCAAATTTGAAAGACATTGTTCTCATGATTATACAACAATGTTGAAAATGCAATGTACTGTAGCAAAGTCTGCATTTTAAGTAGACTGTTGCTGATGCCATACATCTGCAAAGTGACAAAAAATGACAGTTTACAAATGTGCTAGCAGCTGAAGGGTTTTATTTCAATTCAAATTCCTTTATACCAAGCTTCCATAACAGAAAAGTTTCCAGATGTCAGACTAAGATTTATTAAATTTTACAGTGTTTAAATTTATCTTTTAAATGATGTCATAATTAAAGGTATATTACAACAGAAACAACTATTGGCTTTGAATAGACTATAGGGCATATTTCACAATTTATTTTCCAGGCTCAATTTTACAATGACACCTGGTATAAGAGGTTGTGCTTATCTACCACCATTTAGTTTCATTGGAACTGCCTGCTGTCATTGACAAGAACCTGGCCCTCCAGTCCTACCAAAGAGTGCTCTATTAGCAAAATGTGAGCACAATGTTTCTGTGTTGTGGTTACAATGGTAATTCGGTGATATGACCTCTGAAAGTAATGGTACCACCTTTCCATTAACCTCTAGGTTCCCAAAATATGTGAAATACTCTAGGCTGTTTGTCATTGAAGGGAAGCAATGTTGGTGATATTTAAGTTTATCAGTGCCTTTTCTAACTTCCAATAAAAAAGAGCAAATGCAGAGGGACCCTGTTATAAAGTGGATTGTACATCAATTTTCAGAGCCAATAGGTTGGGTTTCATAAAATATTTACAAATAAAATTACTAGTGCATGGTGTATCATCACATTCCACTGGACTTGTTCTTTAACCACTTCAGCCCCGGAAGGATTTCCAGCTTTAGGACCGGAGCCCTTTTTGCGATTCGGCACTGCGTCGCTTTAACTGAAAATTGCGCGGTTGTGCGACGTTGTACCCAAACGAAATTTGCGTCCTTTTTTCCCCACAAACAGAGCTTTCTTTTGGTGGTATTTGATCACCTCTGCGTCATTTCTGATCGCCGCTATAAATAAAAGAAGAGCGACAATTTTGCAAAAAAAAACAAATTTCTTACTTTTTGCTAGAATACAAATAAAAATAAAAAAATATAAAAAAACATTTTTTTTCACCGTTTTTGGCTGATTTATATTCGTCCTCATATTTGCGATAAAAAAAATCGCAATCTGCGTTTATTGATTGGTTTGCGCAAAAGTGGTCGCGTTTACGGATGATGAGAATTCATTTTTGGGTTTTTTTTTTTTACTAGTAATGATCTGCGATTTTTAGCGGTACTGCGATATTTCAGCGGATATGTCGGACTATTTTGACACTTTTTTGGGACCATTGGCATTTATATAGCGATCAGTGCTATAAAAATGCACTGATTACTGTGTAAATGCCATTGCCAGTGAAGGGGTTAACCTGCAGGGGGCGCTCTAAGGGTTAACTATGTTCCCTGGGCGTGTTCTAACTGTGGGGGGACTGTACTAGCTGGGGAAGGGAAGTGGTCACAGCCTTCGTATACAGGAAGGCTGTGATCACAGCCCTTCCCCCTTCACACAGAGCGGTGGTCCGTGTTTACATACACGGACCTCCGTTCCTCCGCTCCGGGGGGCCATCGCGGGTAGCCGGCGGCAATCGAAGCTGCCGCACCCACTCCCTGGCCCCCCCTGGACACAGTGAGTGCACGGGCGCGCCTCCGGCGGCGCACGCGCGCTCACTGAACTCGATCCCGCAGCCGCCGTCGTATGACGGCGTTTTGCGGGAACGAGCCACTTTGTCGCCGTCAATTGCCGACCAGCGGTCGGCAAGCGGTTAATATGGAAGACATTTTCTATCTTTTTCAAGTCACTTTTTCAGAACTGAGGAAGTAGCTTGAATAAGCTATGAAATGTCTTCAACATTACATAACAAGTCCAGTGGATCATGATGAACTGCTACTAGATAATTACAGTTTTTACTGTTTTTTACCTTTCCGTTGGTTTAAAGAGTAACTCCACATTTGTTAATGTTAATATTGGAGAGTTTAATAAAAGACCACATAGATGAGTTGTTGCTGGATATTTTAAGCAACAGACAGCATGGGTTTATGAAAGACAGAAGTTGTGAAACAAACCTGATTTCTTTTTATGAGGAGGTAAGTAAAAACTGGGACAAAGGGGTGGCTGTGGTAGTGGTATTGGATTTTGCAAAATCATTTGACACAGTTCCCTATGCAGGACTAATGTGTAAGGTAAAGTCTACAGGCTTTGAAAGATCAGTTTGTAAATGGATAGAAAACTGGCTAAAAGACAGAATTCACAGACAGAATTCTTATTCTGAATGGCCTAAGGTTATCAGTGGTGTACCCCTAGGTTCAGTGTTTGGGCCCCTACTTTTTAATATCTTTATAAATGATATAGGGTCTGGGATTAAAAGTACCATTTCAGTGTTTGCAGATGACAACAAGCTATGCAGTGGAATAACTTCTTTACAAGATGTCTCCAACTTACAAGCAGACCTCAACGCACTGTTTAATTGGGCAACTGCATGGCAAATGAGATTTAATGTTGGTAAATGTAAAGTTATGCATGCATCATACATACTAGGGGGAATATAACTGGGGTAATCCATAGTGGAGAAGGATCTGGGGGTTTTGGTAGATCATAAGCTTAAAAATAGCATGCAAGTCCTTTCTTGTATTAAGAGAGGTATGGACACCAGAGAGAGAGATACAATTTTGCCCCTGTACAAATCATTAGTAATATGTGTTATATGTGTAATATGCAGTTCAGTTTTGGGCATCGGTGCTCAAAAGGGATATCGGGGAACTGGAGAAAGTGCAGAGAAGGGCAACCAAACTGACAAGAGGCATGGAGGAACGCAATTATGAGGAAAGGTTAGAGGAACTGAATTTATTCTCTCTTGAGATGAGGAGATTAAGGGGAGATATGATCAACATGTATAAATACATAATCGGTTCATATAGTGAACTTGGCGTTGGGTTTTTCACTTTAAGGTCATCACAGAGGACAAGGGGGCACTCTTTACACAAGATTTCATCTTGAAAAAGATTTAATCTCCAAATATGGAAAGGTTTCTTTACAATAAGAGCTGTGAAAATGTGGAAGAGACTCCCTCCAGAGGTGGTTCTGGCCAGCTGAGTAGATTGCTTTAAAAAAGCCCTGGAATCTTTCCTTAATGTACATAATATAAATGGGTGCTAACATTTATAGGTAAAGTTGATCCAGGGAAAATCAGATGGCCTCTCGAGGGATCAGGAAGGATTTTTTTCCCCTGCTGGATCATGCTTTGCTGGGGTTTGTTGCCTTCTTCTGGATCAACTGTGGGTGAAGGATTGTGTATGGGATGTATGTTTTTTTTTATTGGTTGAACTGAATGGACTTGTGTCCTTTTTCAACCCAACTATGTAACTACAGTATGTAACAAAAGAACTATGTGAAAGAGAAAAAATCCTCTCTGAGTGATCAATGAACATTGCATGGATTTTAAAAAACGTTGTTGCAGATGCCTAATAGGGATGACCCGAAGACCCCCCTGTTCGGTTCGCACCAGAACAAGGGGCAATAAGTTTAGTTTGAATACGTGAACCCTATCAAAATCAATGGGACTCGAATAGGAAAAATCAGAAGTGCTCATTTTAAAGTCTTTTTTGCCTTTTTATTTCCATAAAAAGTATATGGAGACGTGGGTACTGCCCTAGGGGACATGTATCAATGTCAAAAAAAGTTTTAAAAAAGATTGTTTTTTCAGGAGTAATGATTTTAATCATGATTAAAGTGAAAAAAATATATATTCCTTTAAATATCGTGCCTGGGGGGTCCCCTTAGTCTGCCTGTAAAGTGGTGCATCAGTGTAACGTTTATCACAGTGCCACCGCAAAATGACATTTGTAAAGGAAAAATTGTCATTTGAAATCGCTCATGGCTGTAAAGTATTGCCGGCTCCCGGCAATATAGATCATAAATCACTGTAAAAATTTGCATTGGGGTCCCGCCAAAATCCAAACCAGGCCCTTTTTTTTCAATTTTGGCACAAGGTTTATTTATGTATTTTATTTATTTATTTCAGGCACTTATATAGCGCAGTGAATTTATGCAGCGCTTTTACATATACATTGTACATTGACATCAGGCCGTACCCTCAAGGACCTTACAATCTAAGGTCCCTAACTCACATTCATACATACACCTACTGTTGTCAATTTAGACAGGATCCAATTAACCTACCAGCATGTCTTTGGAGTGTGGGAGGAAACTGGAGTACCCGGAGGAAACCCACACAGGCACAGGGAGAACATGCAAACTCCCGGCAGGTAGTGTTGTGGTTTGAACCAGTGACCCTTTTGCTGCTAGGCGAAAGTGCTAACCACTACACCACTGTGCCACCCCACCCTTAACCACTTAAATACACTGTGTTATATATACTAGACTGACTGCACCATATAATCTAGAATCATCAGAATTCAGGACAGGAGGAATAGGATAGGGAACATAGGCAGGCTAGAAGGGATCCCAGATTCCCTAACAAATTCAATCGGTTGCATCAGCATCAGGGGCTTGATAGCTGCTGATCCAGGACTGATTCATTTTTATAAATGTGAGGCTATCAACCAAGTCTGTGGACAAGCGCACTCAATGATCTGTTATGACCCCTCCAGAAGTGCTGAATGTCCATTCAGAAACCATGCTGGATGCAGAACAGTCCAGTAGCTTGATTGCATATTGAGCAAGTTCCGGCCAGTGGTCCATCCTCAAGACCCAGTAACTCAGTGGATGCTCAGTTGGAAAGGTTTCCAAGTCTGCTCTTGCCCCTATATATTGCTGCACCATATTATGCAGACGCTTACAATGGTTGCTTGAACCTATCAGCCCTGAGCGCTGAGGACTGAAAAATTGTTTAAAACATTGTTCAGCCGAGGGCGTGGCTCAACAATGGCCGTGTGAAGACGCGTCTCTGGAGCTCTGCCGGACCTAGACCTGAGACATATTGTATAGCCTTGGTCTTGAAGCCTTAAAATGTATGCCGGGTGATCGCAAGAACTCACACACCCCGGGGGAACACAGAGGACCAGAGATTACCCAGTATTTCCTTCGGAATCCCAGTCCCCCTGAGCTCTCAGACAATATAGCCCATCCGCTCCCCAGAGTTACCGGTGGAGGATTCTTAAGTGGCTCCATCCTCTAACCCTCCGGGAATGAACCTTCCGGGAACGAACCTTCCGGGAACGAACCTTCCGGGAACTACTTTCCGGGAACAAACCTTCTGGGAACGAACCCGCCGGGAATGGCCGTTGATGGGACCCTCCGGGAAATCATTGCCTCGCTGCCTACCAGAAATGATCTTCAGGCCATGGCCACCTCCATAGTGAGCGCTCTCACAAAGGAGCTTCATGATATCAGAGGCCAGGTGGAGGTGGTGGAGGAGCGGATGGGAGACCTGGAGACGTCGGCTAATGCCACGGAGACGAGGCTCTCTGCATTAGAGGCTGACCAGCAGGCGTTTCTCCGCCACCTTATTGATCTTCAGCTCCGCGTTGACGATGGCAAAAACCGCAGCCGACGGAATAATTTTCGCCTCCGGGGCATACCTGAGGCCACCCGGGGTCCCGACCTCAAGGCTACGGTGACAGCTATACCTTGACAAGCCTCCTACCGCAGACCTGGAATTGGACAGAGTCCACAGGATCCCGGGCCCTCGAGCCCCCGCTGGGGGATCGGACTCCCATGACCTGCCTCGGGATGTCCTGTGTCGGATCCACTTCTTTGGGATCAAGGAGGAAATAGTTTGGCAGACTTGGGCAAAGGGCCCCCTGGACTTTGATGGGGAAAACATCCGCATCTACCCAGATGTTTCAAGGCAGACACGGGGGATGCATGCTCTGCTACGTCCACTCCTGGATCTCCTGAGGGAAATGGAGGTAACATACAGATGAGGCCATCCCTTCCACCTGATTGTGAAGAAAGGAAGTGAGGAATTCTATCTCCGGGCACCGGATCAGTTGCCGGACCTTTTCTCCTTCCTTGACCGTCGTGCAGTGGAGAACCCCAACTGGCATGAGTACCTGCTGTCCCAGGGGTTGGGCTTCCCCCCTGCCCCATGTCCTCAGCGACAGCGGAGACCCTGTTCCCGGGCGCGGAGCGATGAGCCGTCCCGGAGGCGGCTCACAGCATCGGGAGACTGAGTACTGGGAACACCGCAGACCCGGGTAAGACACCAAGACACTTTTCCTGATATCCTATGCCAGTCGCCTAGCGAGAGTGCCCCTTGGCTGTGTGCTCTCAGGCTGCCCTGCAGACAGTTTTCCAACACACGGGCTGCTGACACTGTTCCCTGCGGTCTGAGATAGACCCCTCCCTCAGACGCCATTCCCCTGTCCCACCACCTGGGGATCCGCTCGGTGCCTTGGCCTTGGCGAAGGGTCCATAAATGTTTGTGTGGCTGGGGGGTCCGTTAGGGGGGAGGGGAGGTTCCCGTCATTTCAATGGATTCAGTATGCGATGGTGGAGGTTGACATGGGACTGGGGGGGTCGGGGGGCAGGGGTTTACCTTACTCTGGTTATCCGGTTAAAGTTTACTTTGTTAAAAATATATAATGCATTTGGCATATCTAGGTCTATTGTTTAGCTTACCTGGCGGGGTGTGGTGGTCCTGGAATTTTAACGTAACTGGGTTGCTGGTCCCACCCGCATCCTGACCCGGTAATTTTCTGCAGAAGTGGCAACTTTGTTCAGGCTTCTCTCTTTATGTGGCACATGTCTGGTTGGTCCTCTGTGTCCAGTATCTCCGTTCTTCCCGATATAGCTAAATTTAACCCGCAGTTGTCTGGGCTGCACCGGACAGATCTTCACACCCACTCCCTCAGTAGGTCTTGGTCTGGGATACCCGACCTTGGTCGATACCGGAACGCCTAGTCTAGTAGCCTTGATAGTACTCTAGTTTTATATTGCATATCCCTTTCTCTTTCCCCTCTCTCCTTTCTTCCCTTTTTTTTTTCCTCTCTTTCTTATTTCTTTTGAGTGTGTCACTTGCCGAGGTCCTCCGGGCGCTCCAGTTTGTTCATCACCAGCTAGACTGCAGTGGGCTACAGGTTGCCATATGGCTCTCCTCAAAATCACATCCCTTAATATAAGGGGTCTTAATACGCCGGAGAGGTGATCACAGCTCCTTTCCTTTCTAAAGAAAGAGGGATCGCAGATAGCCTTTCTTCAAGAGACACACTTTAAAGGGGACCATTTCCCGAAGCTCACAAACAATGCCTTCCCAATAGTGTACTACAGTGTCTCCCCCATTTCTAAGTCAAAAGGGGTTAGTATACTTTTTGCCAAATCCGTTCCTTGGGTCTTTGAGGCGCAACGGACAGATCCACAGGGCCGCTTTCTTCTCCTTCTGGGTCTATTATCAGGTGTGCAGGTCACCCTGGCCAACTTGTACTTGCCTAATAAAGATCATGCGCAATTTCTGCGTAGGCTTCTCCCTGAACTCCTGGACTTTTATGAGGGCATGCTGGTGTTAGGTGGCGATCTGAACTTTGCCATGGATCCACTCCTAGACGTCTCAAGGGACGCCTCGCACCTCCCCTGTACCGTACTCCGCAAAATTAAAGCGGAGCTACAACTGCTTCACCTGGTGGATCCATGGAGGATTCAGCATCACTGTGACCATGACTACACCTTTTTTTCGCAGGTGCATCATACCTACTCCAGGCTGGACTATCTTCTGGTCCCGCACCAGCATCTTGACAAGGTAGTAGACACATCTATCGGCATAGTGTCCCTCTCGGACCATGCCCCTATCCATGCCATACTTAGGCTCGACCACTTGGCCCATCCCCTGTCGAACTGGAGGTTGAACGAGACTCTCCTCCAGTCTAAGGAGATTCGTCTGGACGTCTTGCCCACTCTGTGTGACTATTTCGCTACAAACGTTGGCTCGGTCACCAACCCCCTCATGCTCTGGGAGGCACATAAAACAGTGGTGCGAGGAGTCCTGATTAGATGGGGGCACGCCGCAAGAGAGGGCGCTTACAACAGATGGAGGACCTATTCACGAGATTGTGGGTCCTCGAGCGTACCCACAAGAAGTCCCTGGCTCGCTCTACCTTCTAGGACCTTCTGAAGGTTCGGGAGGAGCTTCGTGAGCTTCTCTTTTACAAGACCAAACAGAAACTGGCCTGGGTCAAACGAGGCTTCTACGAATTTTCCAATAAACCAGGTGCTCTCTTGGCGCGGGCGATCAGGCCCGAGCCCAGGGACCTACATTCCTTGCGTGCAAACTGGGACGGGTAAGATACTGCCGCTGTCATCTGACATAGCAGGGGAGTTCCACTCATTTTTTTAAAAACTGTACAACCTGGCAGACCCCGCGTCTGCAGGTCCACCCGGGGCGGAAATCCCGGAGATGCAAAAGTACCTGGTCTCCTCAGGGATGCCTACCCTGGATCCTGGAGTCCAGGAGGAACTTGAACAACCAATCTCTGTCGAGGAGCTTGGTGCAGCACTGGCCGATGCAAAGCCCAAAAAGGCCCCTGGCCCGGACTGGCTGACCCTTGCCTACTACAAGACTTTTTTGAGTCCCTGTCTTAACACTATCCCGCACAGGCAATCTTTCCCAGTGGACTCCCTGAGAGCCTACATATCCCTGATCCCTAAGCAGGGAAAGGATCCTCAACAGTGTGGCAGTTATTGCCCCCTAGCCCTCCTGAACACCGACTTGAAGCTGTTTGCGAGGGTTCTGGCGAACTTCCACACGTGCCGGGGCTGATCCACCGTGACCAGGCAGGATTTGTTCCCCAACGAGAGAAGAGGGACAATACCGTCCCTGATACATTCGGCCAGATCAGAGGGAGACCTTTGCTCTTGCTGTCCATCGACGCGGAAAAGGCATTCGACCGGGTCAATTGGTCTTTTCTCAGAGCCACGCTGGAACATGTGGGCCTTCGCGCGTCGATGCTCGGATGGATCATGTCCCTCTATGCTGACCCCTCAGCGGCGATTAGGGTCAATGAGACCAGATCTGACTTTTTCGGGATTCGCAACGGAACCCGGCAGGGCTGCCCATTGTCTCCCCTAATTTTTATTTTGTCGTTCGAACACTTTCTCTGTACATTGATGTTGGACCAGGAAGTAACGGGCTTTCGGAAGGGGTCTGACTCACACAAGGTCACTGCTTTTACAGACGACCTTGTTTTCTTCCTGACCTCGCCCCACACGTCCCTGCCGAGAGTTCTTCGGTTGCTGCGGGAGTATGGATCGTTGTCATATTTTCAGATCAACATGGCCAAGTCCTCGGTACTCAATATCACCATTGAGCAGGCTGTGGTGGACCGGCTGAGGGCGGCCTACCCTTTGCGTTGGGCCAGCACCTCCATACGCTATCTAGGGGTCGACATTACCAGCGACATAAAGGCCTTATACTCTGCAAACGATATACCTCTACTTGCCCGATTAAAGACGGATTTACTCCGCTGGCATTCACTAGGGCTGACATGGTTTGGCAGATGTAGTGCCTTGAAGATGACTGCCCTCCCTAGAATGTTGTACATCATGCAGGCACTACCCATCCGGCTCCCGTCTAGCTTCTTTAAGAGGGTTGAAGCCCTATTCTGTGAATTTGTATGGTCCCACCGCCAGCCCAGGATTCGGCTTACCATTCTCCACCTGCCCAAAGCCCAAGGGGGTATAGGCCTTCCAGATATGAGGGCGTATTACAGAGCGACTCATCTGGCTAGGCTGGTGGATTGGTTCTGTCATGCCGACGCCAAGTATTGGGTTGCCATGGAGCTGGAGGACTCAGCAGGCATGGCGAAAAGCTGGCCGTGGATCCGTTCCTCTCTTCCCCGTGACATTGCGGAACACCCAACTCTTGGGGGCACCCTGACAGTTGCCAGGGAGGAGCACACCTCAGTGTCCCCATATCCATCGCCCATGATCCCGGTCCTGGACAACCCGGAGTTTGAACCGGGCCTTCGCAACTCGGCTTTCCAGCGGCTGAGGGCAGTAAACCGAACTTATGTCTCGGACTTCCTCAAAACCGACGGTTCCCTTTCCGAGGTAGCGGGTCCAGCGGTGGTCAGTCATCCCTTAGACTTTCTCTGTGGCCTTCAGCTTCGAGCCTTTTTGCGGAGGTCTCAGCAGACTCCGGGAGGCTCTAGGCAGCTGTTTACACTGGAGGCGATTTGCCGCTCCGGGGAGTCTGTTCGCCACGGCCTTTCCCTACTATACACCTTGCTGACTCAGCCACAAGCTGATTTTCAGCCGCTATTCCTTCTCCAATGGGAAGAGGATTTGGGTGTCCAGTTGACTAATGCAGAGAGAGAGAAAATACTGCACTTCGGCCATAAATCCTCCATAGCTACCAGGATTCAAGAATCCTGCTATAAATTTCTTACAAGATGGTACAGAGTGCCAACAGTTCTACATCGGTTTTTCCCTCAGACTTCGGAGCAGTGTTGGAGGTGTGGAAGGGAGGAGGGCACGATGCTCCACATCTTTTGGGACTGTCCAAAATGACGTCCCTTTTGGAAGGGGGTGACCCGCACCATAAGAAACCTGACTGGCGTTGATGTGGAAGACAAGCCACTGGCGTGTTTGCTACACTTAACAGATCACCCCATTAAGAAGTACAAAACCTTACTAACAATGCAGCTATTGAATGCGGCTAAGGCATGTATCCCTCTTTGCTGGAAGGCGGAGCTTCCTCCCTCTCTGGCACTTTGTTTCTCGAAAGTAAATGATTTGAGAAACATGGAGGACCTGACTGCTACCCTGAACGACAGGGAAGAGGCCTTCCGGGAGACCTGGCGACCTTGGCAGTACAATGTCTATACGGACGCCTATCTGGCGGAACTACCGCGCTGAGCTACTGGATGGCCGTGTTGCCGGGGGATCCTAGGAGGGCGACATGCAATTCTCACTGTATCCTTTATACTCCTTGTCTAAATATCTGTTATATTATGCTTTCACTCCGTCTTGTAGTTCCTAAATCCAAACGTTGAGTTTCCTGTGATAACCTAGTCTTAACTCACCCTCCCAATTCACGGCATGTGGTCCTGAGGGTTGGTGGGGCCCCGATTGCGGTGGAGGAGGGTATCTGGCGGTCTTTTCCCCCGGGTCCCTCTGCTGCTGGGGCCAGACGCCCCCGCCTCTCCTGGGCTGTTTGCCGGCCCCGGGGTCATTCTATCTAAATTCTTTCAGTACGTAATGGTTGTTAAGGCTGCCGGGTGGGGGGACCAGCCAGGCGTGCAGCTCTCAGCTAGGTACCTGGGTGCTCAATGCTGCCTGCCTTTGAGGTGGGCTATAGATCCAGACCATGGAGTGCACTTACAAGTTGATTTCTGCTTTTCAAGATAAAAGAATACTGTACCCTCCAATACTGTGTATAGTGTTGCTTTATTCCAATGTACACTTTGTCTCTATTATTTTGTATTTGATGATGGCTTTCCAGCTGTACGTATCTTTCTATTTTTTTTGGGAAAAATAGAGGAATTTAAAAAAAAAAAACATTGTTCAGCCGGCCACCTTCTCCTTCGCTCTTCCTCTGACTGAAGGAAGCCTCAGAAACACTTTGTCCAGCAGTAGGAAAAGGTAACCTCCCTGGGTCTGGAAAGGCATTGCACAAACTTTTTTCAAGCTATCCTGAAGATGTTTCATCCTCTGCTCCCTCTGCGAAGGCAGGATATGCTCTGCAACTTTACCCTTGTAATGTGGATCAATAAGGGTTGCCATCCAGTAATGATCCCTCTCCTTGATATCACGAACTCTGGGGTCTATTAGTAGGCTTTGCAGAATTAGGTGGGCCATGCAGCGTAAGTTTCAGCAGACTTCAGAGATCTCTGGGTCACTGAGGATGACATTGTCCGGAACTGCCTCCTCCCTGCCACGTATAACTGCTTGGGTTTCTGGGGACTGAAAACATGGATTGCTTGAAGACTGCTGCGTGTTGTTCTCTACATCCATGCTGACACAATCCTCCTCCTCATGCTCTTCTTCCTGTGTGTTTGGAGGCCCTGCAGGAATGCTATCTGCATAAAGAGGGACTTGAGAGGAAAGGAAGTCCTCCTCTTCCTCCCTCTGTTCTGCCACAAGTGCCCTGTCCATGATACCATGAAGCGTGTGCTTCAGCTGGAAGGCTAGAGGGACAGTGTCACTGATGCATGCATTGTCACTGTTCACCATCCTCGTGACCTCCTTAAATGGTGACAGGACAGTGTATGCATCCTTGATCAGTGGCAAAAAACATGCTCCCCTGAGGCTGCCCTGGTGCCATACTCACAGAGGTACTCATTGATGGCTCTCTGCTGTGCATGCAGCCACTGCAGCATTGCCAATGTTGAGTTGTCACAAATGAGGCGGTTGGTGGGCAGGTTCAATTCCCACTGAATGTTAGTCAGCCAAGCACTGCCATTGTATAACTGGCGGAAATGACCACAGACTTTTCTGGCCCGCCTTGGCACCTGGCCAAATAACACTGCACCACCAAATTCAGAACGTGTGCCAAGCATGGAACATGTGTGAAGTGTCCCTGTCGGAGGGCAGAGAGAAGGTTGGTGCCATTGTCTCATACAAATATTCCTGGCTCAAGCTGATATGGCGTCAACCACCTCTGAGCCTGCCCCTGCAGAGCTGACAGAATCTCTGCCCCTGTGTGGCTCCTGTCCCCTAGGCAGACCATCTCAAGCACCGCATGGCATCTTTTAGCTTGACTGCTTGCTTAGCCCCTTGAATGCTTTGCAAGCACTGCTGGTTCAGAGTACACTGAACCAGCTCCAACACTGAACCCTGTCCTGCATCCTTCCCAGCAGCCAGCAGAGTTACCCAGTAGTGCCGAGAAGGAAAGGTAATGTCCCTGACTGTGTCTGCTAGACCATGAGTCAGTGTTCAAGGAGGTCAAAACATTGCCTTCCACATGACAGTAGAATGCTGGAATGGCCTTACGTGAAAAGTAATGTCTTTTAGGATCCTGCCACTGTGGTTCAGCACATTCCACAAATTTATGAAAGGGGGCAGAGTCTACCAGCTGAAAGGCAGCAGTTGGAGTGCTAGCAATTTGGCCAAGCTAGCATTTACACGCTGAGCATGTGGATGGGTGGGACAGAAGTTTTTTGAACTGGGGTAGGGAAATTTGCCTGCTGACATCAACTGTTGGTGTACTGCTAGCACAGTGGCTGCAAGTACTTGTGGCACCCATTGTTAGACCTTCATTCCCCTCAGTGCAGGATTTTGAGAGGACTGGAGGTATAGTAGGGAATAGAGTTGAGCGAACCCGGACTGTAAAGTTCGGGTCCGTACCGAACTTTGGGGTGTCCGGGACCCGGACCCGAACCCGGACTTTTCAAAAAAAGTCCGGGTTCGGGTCCGGGGTTCTGGTAATTTTAATGAAAATTCTTAAAAATGCTGTAAAAAAGTCCAGAAAGGTCCTAGAGGTCTGCAAAAGGAAGGAAATGGGGGTAAGGGTGGGAGAAGTGCCCTACAAAGAAATGGGGACAGGGAAATAACTTTAAATATTTAAAAAAAAATAAAAACATAAAAAAGCAAAAATGGAGGTGAATGAGGATCATCTTCAAACTGGGTCTGAAAAGTATTAATTAACAGTAGAGGCCATAAAACTGTTCTAAAATCATCTTCAAACTGGGTCAAAAAAGTATAAATAAGCCGGGAGAACCCATGTCACTGTTCTGCAAAATGTGTGTGTCACTTTAAATGAAACCGGGAATAAGTGAACATTGGTGTTTAGCGAACCCGGACTGTAACGTTCGGGTCTGTACCGAACTTTTGGGTGTCCGTGGCACGGACCCGGACCCGGACATTTCAAAAATCGTTCTGGTTCGGTCCGGGGTTCTGCTATTTTACTCCACGTGTTGAGAAGCTGCAGGGCAGCCAATCAGCAAGCGTTTCACTGGTTTGCCCTTAGAAGCCATCACAGCCATGCCTACTAATGGCATGGCTGTGATTGGCCAGTGCATCATGTGACCCAGCCTCTTTATAAGCTGGAGTCACAGTGCTGCAGTCACATGCTCCTTGGGTTAGTGTAGGGAAAGGAAGCTGAAAGCTTGAGGGACAGATTTGAGACATTTTAAGACCTGATCCTGCATCCTGAGATAGATTACTTTACTACTGCTGTCTGTGCTGTTGCTCTGAGGACAGATAGCAGAAATTAGAGATTTCACATACCGCTGCTTTGAGTTGCAGATCAAGCTCTGCATAAAACAACGATCGCTACTTCCCGTTTGGTCACTTTGCGAA
>BLSH010192308.1:729491-755281 GCA_018402905.1 Glandirana rugosa | reverse complement strand
AAACGTTTAATCATTAAAGAGGTGATCAAATACCACCAAAAGAAAGCTCTATTTATGGGAAAAGAAGGAAAAATTACTAATTTGCAAAATTATATGACAGAAACAAAGAAAAAGGCATTTTTCACCAAATTTTCAATCTTTTTTTATTTATAGCAGAAAAAATAAAAAAAAAACCCTAGTGAATAAATACCACCAAAATAAAGCTATATTTGTGTGAAAAAAAGGACGCAAATTTCATATGGGTACAGTGTTGCATGACTGAGTAATTGTCATTCAAAGTGTGATAGCGCTGAAAGATGAAAAATGGCCTGGACAGGAAGTGGGTTTTCGTGCCCAGTACTGATGTGGTTAAGATGTCTACGATGTCTGTCGGCCACCAGCGATTGCTCCTCAGAGAGACAGAATGGGGATCTGTCAATGTAAACAGACATTCTATCAGGGAAGTAGAGAGAGTTCTGCTGTTCCTCATAATCAGGAACAGCAATCTATCTCTACTCCCTGTAAGTCCACTCCCCCCACAGTTAGAAACACCTCCCTAGGGAATACTTAACCCCTTGATCGCCCCTAGTGTTAACCCTTTCCCTGCCAGTGACATTTATACAGTAATCAGTAGCTATCTTTAGCTCTGATCACTATATAAATGTCACTGGTACCAAAAAAGTGTCAAAAGTGTCCAATCTGTCTGCCAATGTCGCAGTCCCACTAAAATTATCAAATCACCGCCATTTTTAGTAAAAAGTAAATAAATAATAAAAATGCCATAAATATATCCCCTATTTTCTAGCCGCTATAGCTTTTGCGCAAACCTAAATCAATATGAGCTTATTGTGATTTGTTTTACCAAAAATATGTAGAAGAATACATATTGGTCTAAACTGATGAAGAAATTCATTTTTTTAAATTTTTTGAGGATATTTATTATAGTAAAAAGTAAAAAATAAATTGTGTTTTTTTCAAAATTGTCGCTCTTTTTTTGTTTATATCACAAAAAATAAAAAACGCAGAGGTGATCAAATACCACCAAAAGAAAGCTCTATTTGTGGCAAAAGAAGGACATACATTTTGTTTGGGTACAATGTTGCACCACTGCGCAATTGTCAGTTAAATCTACAAAGTGCCGTATCACAAAAAATGGCCTGGTCAGGAAGTGGATAAATCCTTCTGGGGCTGAAGTGGTTAAAAATAGTGAGACATATGAAGCCTTTCTAATACCTTAAACAAATTATTTAAAATATTTGCATTCCTGTAGCTTTATTGAGCCTCCCTTTCCACTGATATATCTAGATGGCCCTACTAATAAAGGTGCAAGAGGATTTTGCAATATTGCTCAATTGTAAACCACATGCCATAATGAATTTGGCACACTTGTTTTGCATATTTGAATATTGCATCCTTATTGCATAGCTTCATAATATGTGAAATATTTCAAATTCATGTATTTGGATATTTTCATGGCTAAATCTAAGTGCCCTAAAATATCTCTGATGTCAATATAGGTATAGCATGAATTAAAAAAAAATCTTTATAACATATTGGATGCATTACATGTCCTAGAGTAACTGTAAAATATGGTATTGATGATGTTGTAGTATTGTTGCAATGTACTTTCTCTGGAAATAAATATTTTGTTCAGCATCTGTTGCAGTTTTTGATTGTTCTCAAAACAAACCACTATAATTTTGCACCATCGGGGACTAAAAGGAAAGAGTTCTGGTAACATAATAATTTTTCTTTCCCTTTTGCAGCTGCTCGAGTATGCTTTTTAATAGGACAACATTTGGTTCAGGTTTTCTTTACCACTCGCTGGAGACAGTCCATGAAAATAAAATTTAATAAAGCAAAAATATAATGGTTTTAGGTAGAAGCTAGGTTATTTTCAATATGAATTATTGCTGTTTCTTATATAATATGTGCTTGCTTGCAAAATATCTTCATGAATATGAAGCAATGCACTTTATTAAAGTTTACATTTTATACTGTAAAATCATACTAAAGTACTTCATCAAATTAAAATAAGTAATATAAATTGTCATCAAAAGAGATTAGTAACTTTTTTAGAGATAGGGAATTTAGACAGCAGATATATTTAAGTCCACCAGACCCAATCCACTCTTTCAATTTATCTTGAATATTCTGAAGATGTAGTGTTCCACTCCTAAGAGATACAAGCCTAGTGCGCCAGGTATACAGACTAATAATCCTGTTACAAGAGTATTAGTAAGAATAAAGCCCCACTGCTTTCCCACCAGTCTGTGTGCTTGTCAGAAACTAGAATTAGTCCTGACACACAAACTCTTTTGCACCCATTTTGGGCCTCACAATGTGGTTCAGACATTAAATGGGAGGGCAAAGGGCAAGTAGGCTTGGATATTTCACCAGAACAGGGACTAGCTACCTTTTACACCTTGCATGTAAGGTCAGATAATTTAGCTATCCAGTAAAGGGGTAATTTACATAACAACTGAAATAAAAATTGATGCAGGTTATAGAAAACATCTATTTAAAATGAAGATTACTCTTCATGCAATCATTACTTAAAACTAAACACACAGGATCCGCAACACTGTTCAATATAGTAAAGCCTGACTGATTTACAGTTCTCACAATGCTATAGAAAAACTTCTATAGCTATCTGTGTCCATAATGGAGAGATGTTTCTATTGTTTTGCCCTAGAAAGTGAGGAAAAGCATTCTAGAGTAGACCAAATAATAGTCTGGCTAGTTGGGCTCTGAGGCTGGGTTCACATATGAACCGCATGCGGCTCACAGCAGGGGTCTGGTGTGTCCTGGTTCACCGTTTCAGGTCCGATTTCAGCCCGAATTTTGGGCTGAAATCGGACCTGAAACGGACCAAAAGTTGCACAGCGTTTTTGTGAAAAATGCACCGGACCTGCTGCAGAGATATGTGAACCAGCTCCATAGAGAGCCGGTCAAAATCTCCTGCTATTGCGAATTGGATGCGGGGAGCCCTCAACCAATTTGCAATGGTGTGAACCCAGCCTAAGGCATTAATCTGATCTGCTTAGCAAAAAAAAAATTGCCATATATGCAGGGTGTCATGTTCATTTTGTCCAGAGAGATCTAACAGAGAATAAAGAACATGGTCCGATTATCGGTCAACAACGGTCGTCCAACAACCTGTTGGCCGAAAATCCGATCGTGTGTACGCACGATTCTACAGCCAATTTCTAATCGTCGTCCAGAGTTGGCCGATTGTTGGCTCGTGTGTACAGAAGTTGACCAACCAAAAGTTGGAAGTGCAAACACGCATGCTCGGAATCCAGGAAGTGTTCGGTCGTGTAACCTGTGTTCGTAATTTACAGATCACATTCACCTTAACTTCCTCGTTATACGCTCGGAACACGTCACTACATTTGACTTTGTTGGACAATTACTTGATTCACGTTAGTACGCTAGACCAAACCGGTGTTGCCCAATTTGGACAAAAGTTGGATGTTCAGTTGACCAACCATCGGCTCATGTGTGCAAGGCTTAATACTTACCTTAACCCCCAGAGAGATCTAAAAGAGAATAATGCTTACCTTAACCCCCCCCCCTTACAGAATGTGGGTGGGCTCTTGACATTATCATGTACAATGCAAGACCAATGGTAGCCACTGGTCCTACATTATGCATGATGACATCTATAATAGGGAATATTACACTACCAGAGAAGAAGAGTGATTTCACTACGAGGAATGGCAAGAAGAAAAGCTTGTGGACTGTAGAGTAAGTATTACTCTCTATTATATCCCTCCTAGAATAAACAAGCATTATATCCAATATATATGGGGAGGGGGAGAAGCACCCACATTTAACTATTGTGGCCAACCTGGATTTGGGCTTTTTTAAATCTCTACAGGAGTTAAAATTGATCCCACAGAAATGCACATGTTGCAAAATAACACCTAAACTTTGTTAATGTACTCAACTAATGTTTAGTTTTTATCAGTTCTCTCATATTCATTAGTGATTCATTAGCTGAATCAAGACAGAAGGTAAACAGTTACAGTGATAGTTCAAAAACCTATTTTACCCATCGCTAGTTAGAGCAAATTAATTATGAGTGTAATATGTTTGAAGTAGGAACAGTGCAATCCCTATGTGCTATAAAACATAAATATGAAATGTGAATATATGAATGTAAAAAACAATTACCTAGCTAATCAAATCCAAATCCTGACATGACATACAAATTGGTGCATATGTATGCATTCTAAATTTTTCTCCTTTATAATGAACATCTTTAGATATGTATTTAGATTGCTCTCAAGATCCCTGACTGCTGACTATAAATGTATTTCAATGAGGCAAATCAATTATATCTCAGAAAGCTGTATAATATTCCTATTCTTAAAAAAGGAAGAAATATGTATTTGAGTCTGAACTATAAAGCTTTAGATCATTTTGCCTTTGCATGAATGGACAGCATTTGCAAATAATATTCTTGGGATTAAAATGTTCTTCACATATTTTTGGGCAGTAGAAATCAAAAAGAAAAAGCATTGAGTGTGAGATGAAGGATCGGGAAGAAAATTAACATGCTGAATGGAATAACTAAGTGGTGCTTTGTTTCAAATATAAATTGCAAGAATCATTCTCACAGAATTATTCTTGAAAAAAGTGTTGTCATAAAACAGCAGGGATTTTAGGAACACCAAAGAGGTGACATTTTTCAACTTCAATAAATATAGATGAGTCTATTATTACAAAGAATTGCCAAATAATCTACCTAAACTAGAATAAAAAAAAAATTACACTAAGGAACAAAAGTGCACAGGATACAGCTAGTCTTGGTCACATGAGGGAGGAGGCTCAATTATGATCGTTATGTTACTTTGTTATGTTACTTTGTTTCTGAGTTTACATTCTGTACGGAAAAAAAAGCAGTGCACTCTTTCTCCTCCTTTGTTGTACTATTATCAGCTCTTTGAGCGTCTTGCTGTATATAGTTTGTTTCCCCTTAAACTGTTTTTACATTTTCAATTTTTATAAGACATTTTAACATGTAGTGCTAAAGGCTAAATGAATCACCATGTTCCTCTATTTATATGAAATTTGTAAGTTCTTTCCTGTAAAGCTAGCCATGCACAGGTGGAGTTTTGGGCAATTCCTGCTCAGGCACTCTTCGGTAGAGATGTGCAATTTGTTTCATTCTGAATTAAAATTTGGACAAATTAGCATTTTTCAAAAAATTTAATGTATCTGAATTTCTGAATTACAATAGTAACGAATGTAACGAATCCGAAATAAGGGAAAAAAAATTCAGACGAAATGTAAGTTCAAATCCTTTTTGAATCGTTTTCGAATTCAAATAGTTTTCAAATTAGAATTACATTTTTTTTCAAATCCGCATAGTTTTCAAATTCAAAAAGTCATCAAATTTAAATAGGTTTCCAATTTCCAAAGAGAACAAAATAGAATAGAAAACAAAGAAATATAACAGAAAAAAAAATAGTCTAGAAAAGAATATAACAGAAAACAAAAGAATAGAATACAACAGAGTAAAACAGCTCTGTTCCACTCCACCACATTATTTTCTATCATTTTCTGTTATATTCCCCATCTATCTTTTTTTATTCTATTCCTTCACTTTCCACTCCACCCCATTCTCCTTGGAAATTGGAAAACTATTTGAATTTGAAAACTGTTCAAATGCGAAAAAGATTTGAATTCGAAAATGATTTGAATTTGAAAATGATTCGAATTCAAAAATTTTCGAATTCAAAAACGATTCGAAATTGATTCGAAAACTTTTTGAATCGATTTGAAAATGAATAAACAAAACGAATTCCGAAAATGAATTAAACAAATGAAACAAATCTAACTAAACAAATATATTTAAATAACGAATCAAAAAAAACTAAACAAATGTTTTTGCTCTGCACATGTCTACTGTTCGGACATTCTGAATAGTTGAAAATCAATTTGAAGCGAGTCATAAAGAACTCAGGAGAAAAGGGCATTTAGCAACAACATGGGGGGGGGGACTCAAAAGCATCTTGAGTGCATCCCATCAGATGTGATCCAGCTACAGTAGGGTGCACAACCCCTTTTCATGTTTATGTGCCTGAATGACTAAAGTGGACTGTAAGTATTGGTCTGAATATAAAGAATTCTATAAACAGAAATTTTGAGAAACTTCCAATTCTGATTTATTGTAGGAGTTATACAGTACTTTGTGTGAATATTGAGTTCAATTATCCAATTATGTGAAGATGCAATAAGTAAACAGAAATTTGGTTTTCACATGATTGGATAATTAAAGCAAATCTTCACCTATTTTTTGTGCTAACATGCTCAAGTCCTTTAGTAAATCACTTCCAAAATATCTGCAGTATGTAATTATGGGATATAAATGTGTAGGGTTTCTTTTTTTCAAGTTAGCATCAGGGTTCTGCACAATGCTAAACACAATTTTGACTCTCTTTATCAAAATTAAGTGACCAAGAGATTTTTTCATTTACAAACCTTTTATTAAAGCTATCAAAAAATACAATACCAAAATAGATAACAATGGGATGACAATACAAAAAAAGCCATTCCTTTAAATAGCAGTCAAACAACCAAACTTGATAAGGTGTCACCAAATGACAACTACAAAGGCTTTACGATCAAGTGACCAAGAGATATTGTTAGTCCTAGGGCAAAGAACTAATCGAGCTGTTCTTCCAATGCCTTTCATTTACTTTATTATTATTATTTTATTTTTTTCAGGTACTTATATAGCGCCATCAATTTACGCAGCACTTTACATATATATTGTACATTCACATCAGTCCCTACCCTCAAGGAGCTTACAATCTAAGGCCTTACTCACATTTAGAGTTGAGCGAACACCTGGATGTTCAGGTTCGGTGGGTTAGGCCGAACTTAACGAAAAAGTTTGGGTTCGGTACCGAACTTGACCCAAACTTTACCCCGAACCCCACTGAAGTCAATGGGGACCCAAACTTTTTGGCACAAAAATGACTGTAAAAAAGTCCTGGAAAGTGCTAGAGGGCTGCAAAAGGAAGTAAAATGATTTTAGAACAATAATCTGTCCCTTACAGCAACAGCAGGAACCTGACCCTATAGGAGTAGGTGATGATTTTAGAACAGTAATCTGTCCCTTACAGGAACAGCAGGAACCTGAGCCTATAGAACTAGAAGATGGTTTTAGAACAATAATCTGTCCCTCTAAGCAGTAAACTCTACCTAGTCCAGTCAGATCATTCTGTAATGCAGGATGAGATGTTATTATATCTGCAATCTGTCCCTCACAGCGCCGGCAGCATCCTCTCCCTACACTACCCAGAGAGAGGCTGGGTCACATGATGCACTGGCCAATCACAGCCATGCCATTAGTAGGCATGGCTGTGATGGCTTCTAAGGGCAAACCAGTGAAACGTTTGTTGATTGCCTGCCCTGCAGCTATTCACCATGTGTGAAAATATACCCGAACCCCGAACCCAAACTTTTTTCAAATGTCCAGGTTTGGGTCCGGGTCACGGACACCCCAAAGTTCGGTACGGACCCAAACTTTACTGTTCGGGTTCGCTCAACTCTACTCACATTCATACATATACTAGGGCCAATTTAGACAGCATCTAATATACCTACCAGCATGTTTATGGAGTGTGAGAGGAAACCGGAGTTTCTATTTCAAATTACTAGTGTGAATATTTTACTCCAATAACTGAAAAATAGTGACATAGGACAGTAGTTGTACAGTATTCACTTGTGTTAATGCCCAATTGAAGCCCGGTGGGCTATTTTGAATTGTTGTTCTCTCCAGAACTCATTAGATATGGGCACAAGTACTGTTGTATCCATGGAGTATATGTTTGAAAGTCAGAGAGTCTGCTGAGAGCTTTGAAACATTCAGAAGTGGTTTATAAATTTCCGAGATTTTGTGGCAATTAGCCAGGATGAGATGATCTATGATGGAGGTTTTGGTTCGGGCGGCTCTTGTTGTACATTGGCTGGTGGCAAAACTGACAGCTTGGTGGATATATAGGCTATGGTGTGTGGGTAGGTCAAAGTCTTTGCAGATCTGGTTAAGGGGGAGTGGGTGTCCCGTAGTGTCATTAAAAAGTTGGGCAAATTTGGAGAGACCTTTGGAGGACCAGACTGAATACATGCGGTTGTGGCTGGCTTGAGGGAAAAGGGGGTGTCCCTGGATGGGCAACGATTTAGAGTATCATGGGGTAGTGCCCACTATCTTACAAGACTCTTTCCAGGCCACTATTGTGTCTCTTATGAGGAGGTTGTGCCTTAACTGGGGTGGAATATTCTTGGTTTGGAGTAGTGGCCAGATTGAAGGGGTAGACCATCTGTGATTCCAAGTCCAGGTTTATATATCTGATAATTTTTCCCAATCCAATCCAATCCCACTCTCAGGAGGCAGGAGTTATTGTAAAGCCTAATGTTGGGGAGGTTGGCTCCCCCCAGGTGTTTAGGAAGGAATAGCTTATGAATGGAAATGCAGGGTTTCCTCTTCTTCCAAATGAAGGCAGGGATAGCTTTGTTTAATCTAGTGACATCAATGTGTTTCAGAAGCATTGGGATTGTTTGGAGGGGGTAAAGAATTTTTGAGAAACTGGTCATTTTGTAGAGGTGGCATCTCCCAAAAAATGACAGAGGAAGTTTTGACCAATTATCTAGCTCTGATATGATCTTATTAATCGTTGGGGTAAAGTTTAGTGCATAAATGAACGATGGGGTTTTCCCAATATTTATTCCCATATATTTGATATGACTATTTGTGACCGTAAAGGGCGTGTGTGAGGCCCAGTCGGGTGGGCGAGAGTGAAGGAGGGGAAATACCTCACTTTTAGCAAAATTTATACGCAGTCCCGAAAATGTCCTAAACATGGTGGAAATGTTCTTAATTAATGGTATGTCTGTTTGGGGCTTGTCGGTGAAGATATCATCCGCAAATGGGGCCGTACGTATTTCCCCATCACCGATGGTGATACCGTGGAGTTCTGGGTGGGAAAGTAGGTGGCGGGATAGGGGCTCTATTGCTATATTAAAAAGCAGAGGAGACAATGGGCATCCCTGTCACGTACCTTTATGAAGTCTAATGGGGCTGGAGAGGAGGCCGGCAGCCACCACCGTTGCCTCGGGCGCTGAGTACATCTCTCTCTCACCGGGTGCAGAAAGGGGCCCGAGAAGCCCATTTTAGTCAAGACCATGTCTAGCCACTGAAAACTGACATTGTCAAATGCCTTTTTGGCATCTAGGGTTATTATGGCTTTTTCTCTGGTGGGGTCGTCCCTGGCTCTCTCCAGCACCATCAGAACTTTTCTAATATTTGCTGTGGCAGACCTGCCCTTCGTGAACCCCGACTGCACAGGGTGTATGATGGATGGCATTGGCCAGCCTGTTTGCTAGGATTTTAGAGAGTAGCTTGGAGTCCAAGTTTAAAAGTGATATTGGACGATAAGCACCGGGATCTGTAGGGTCTTTGCCCTTTTTGTGGATCAACTTTATGTGGGCTCGGAATCCTGAGGGGAGGTATTTGTTTCCCTGTAAGATATTTTGGTAGACTGCTTGGAGAGGTGCTATCAGGGTGTCAACTGCTAGTTTATAAAATTCTGGGGTGAAGCCATCTGGGCCTCGAGCCTTACCCGGGGAGAATGACTTGATGGCGTTACAAATTTCCTGTTGGGTTATAGGGGAATTAAGTTGGGCCAGTGTGTCTCTATCGACTTTGGGGAGATCTGTGTTGCTCAGGAAGTCCTCTGCGGCTCGATTATCAATCGGATATGAGCCATACAGTGTGGAATAGAATTGTTCCAATACTGAATTTATGTCCTTTGGTGAGGATACATATTCGCCCGATGTTGATTTCAATTTTGTTATGTGTTAGGGGGAGTAGGGACCTTTACATAAGCTTGCCAGAAGTCTGCCTGGTTTATTACCATATTTGTGATATTTTAAATCTTGTGCTGATTTGTAGAGGCGTTCCTGGGCTCCCACCCAGTGATCGAATTGGGCTTTGGCAAGTTTCCAGGAGTCTCTGTTAACTTTCGTGTTATTTTGTGCGAGTGTCAGCTGGGCCTGTCTCAGTTCCCTACTGGCTTTGTGGTAGTTTTTTTTGTACTTGTCTCTTATATCCTGTTGCATAGGAAATGATCCTACCTTGCAGGACTGCCTTTCCTGTTTCCCAGAATAGGTTTGGGTCTGTTGTGTGTGCTTGGTTTGTGAAAGAAAAATCCACCCATGTGTCACTAATTATTTTGTGTAAGGTTGTGTCTTTGGCAAGGTGATTGGGGAAATGCCACATAGGGGTATTGACCTGTTGGACCAAGCCTGGGAGGTCTACAGATATTGGGGAGTGGTCAGAAATTGATGGGGACCGAACTTTTAGGCACAAAAAATGGCTGTAAAATAGTCCTGGAAAGTCCTAGAGGTCTGCAAAAGGAAGGAAATGGGGGTAAGGGTGGGACAAGTGACCTACAAAGAAATGGGGACAGGGAAATAACTTTAAATATTTAAAAAAAAATAAAAACATAAAAAAAGCAAAAATGGAGAATGGTGAATGTGGATCATGTTCAAACTGGGTCTGAAAAGTATTAATTAACGGTAGATGCCATATACCTGTTCTAAAATCATCTTCAA
Source organism: Glandirana rugosa (assembly GCA_018402905.1). Lineage (NCBI taxonomy): Eukaryota > Metazoa > Chordata > Amphibia > Anura > Ranidae > Glandirana > Glandirana rugosa. The sequence continues at coordinate 744,673 of BLSH010192308.1, read as the reverse complement.
ACTGTGTCAAAAAGTAGAAATAAGCCGGGAGAACCCATATCACTGTTCTGCAAACATCTGAAAACTGTGTGTCACTTTAAATATAACCGGGAATAACTGAACATCTGTTCTGCACACATCTGTAAAGTCTGTGTGTCACTTTAAATATAGCCGGGAATAACTGAACATCTGTTCTGCACACATCTGTAAAGTATGTGTGTCACTTTTAATATAGCCGGTAATAACTGAACATCTGTTTTGCACCCATCTGGAATGTGTGTGTGAAACTACAGCATAGAGAAGAACAGGTATATGGTTTCGCTCTGCTATAGTTTCAAACCCAGTTTGCAGATGTTTGCAGAACAGTGATATGATATCGCTGTTCTGCAAACATCTGGATTCAGTCCGGGTTCGGGTTCGCTCAACTCTACCCGCTATTAAATGGGGTAAGTGCGTATAGGGGGCTATGTGTGAGGATAGTTCCTGAAAGAAGAGCTTCATGGGAGAATTTGGAGCATAGACATTGGTTAGGGCCCATTTCCCGGCGGGTGATGAGAGAGTTACTGTGGTGTATCAGCCGTTGAGATCTGAGTGTACTGCTTCTATTTTACTCTGGAGGTTTCTATGGAGCAGCACTATAACCCCTGCTTTGCCTTTCACAACCGGGGAGCCCACTACGTGTCCCACCCACAACTTTTTCATGCGCCAAATATCTGTGGCTGCAAGATGTGTCTCTTGTAGCAGAGCAATGTCCGTTCTTAGCCTCTTAAGCTGGCGCAGAATGGCCATGCATTTGTTGGGTGAACTTAGACCCTTGACATTCCAAGATACTATTTTTAACCCTATACAGTGGGTACAGAAAGTATTCAGACCCCCTTAAATTTTTCACTCTTTGTTATATTGCAGCCATTTGTTAAAATCATTTATGTTCATTTTTTCCCTCATTAATGTACACACAGCACCCCATATTGACAGAAAAACACAGAATTGTTGACATGTTTGCAGATTTATTAAAAAAGAAAAACTGAAATATCACATGGTCCTAAGTATTCAGACCCGTGTATGCTTTGAAACTCATATATTTAACTCAGGTGCTGTCTATTTCTTTTGATCATCCTTGAGATGGTTCTACACCTTCATTTGAGTCCAGCTGTGTTTGATTATACTGATTGGACTTGATTAGGAAAGCCACACACCTGTCTATATAAGACCTTACAGCTCACATTGCATGTCAGAGCAAATTAGAATCTTGAGGTCAAAGGAACTGCCTGAAGAGCTCAGAGACAGAAGTGTGGCAAGGCACAGATCTGGCCAAGGTTAAAAAAAATTTCTGCTGCACTTAAGGTTCCTAAGAGCACAGTGGCCTCCATAATCCTTAAATGGAAGATGTTTGGGACGACCAGAACCCTTCCTAGAGCTGGCCGTCCAGCCAAACTGAGCTATCAGGGGAGAAGAGCCTTGGTGAGAGATGTAAAGAAGAACCCAAAGATCACTGTGGCTGAGCTCCACAGATGCAGTCGGGAGATGGGAGAAAGTTGTAGAAAGTCAACCATCACTGCAGCCCTCCACCAGTCGGGGCTTTATGGCAGAGTGGCCTCTCCTCAGTGCAAGACACATGAAAGCCCGCATGGAGTTTGCTAAAAAAACACCTGGAGGACTCAAAGATGGTGAGAAATAAGATTCTCTGGTCTGATGAAACCAAGATAGAACTTTTTGGCCTAAATTCTAAGTGGTATGTGTGGAGAAAACCAGGCACTGCTCATCACTAGAGTTGAGCGGATACCTGGATGTTCGAGTTAGTCAGATTCGGCCGAACCTCGTGAAAATGTTCGTGTTCAGCACCAAACTCGATCTGAACTTGACCCCGGATACCGAACCCCATTGAAGTCAATAGTGACCCGAACTTTTGGGCACAAAAATGGCTGTAAAAAAGTCATGGAAAGGGCTAGAACGCTGCAAAAGGAAGCAAAATGGGGGTAAGAGTAGGACAAGTGCCCTGCAAACATATGTGGATAGGGAAATAACTTAAAATGACATAAAAAAATAAAAAATTGGAGGAGGTGCATGTGGAGTAGGAGCCTGGAGGTTGAGGAGGCGGTGACAATGGTGGTGTAGGTATAAGTGGTGGTGGAGGAGGTAGCTAACACTGTTTTTTGTTTGTTTGTTTGTTTGTTTTTTAGAATTGGGGTAGCCCCCAAAATATTGAGACATATTAAAAAAAAAAGGATACCAATGGCTGTGTGAGGCCGGTCTAAATGTCTATTCTGCACAAGGTACAGACAAATCTTGTGGGATCCATGCCTGGTTCATTTTAATAAAGGTTAGCTTGTCCACGTTGACTGTGGACAGGTGGCTGCGCTTGTCTGTGATAACGCTCCTTGCCGTGCTAAACACATGTTCAGGCAATACACTGGCTGCAGGGCAGGCCAGCACCTCCAAGGCATAAAGGGCAAGCTCAGGCCATGTGCCCAATTTGGAGACCCAGAAGTTGCATGGGGCAAACCCATCAGTCAGTACGTGTAGGCGTGTGCACACATACTGTTCCACCATGTTGCTTAAATGCTGCCTCCTGCTAAGACGTTGCCTATCAGCTGGTGGTGCTGTTTGTGGTGGCGTGCTGCTGACAAAGCTTTTCCACATTTCGGCCATGCTAACCCTGCCTTCTGAGGTGCTGGCGGTGCCACAGCTGCGTTGGCCACCTCTTCCTCCTCCTCCTCTGCCTTCACCTTGTGCTTCCACTGAGCCCCCAGTGTCATTTGGGAATGCCCTCAGCAGCGCATCTACCAGAGTGCGCTTGTAGTCGTGCATCTTCCGACCACGCTACAGTGAGGGAATTAAGGACGGCACGTTGTCCTTGTAACGTGGATCCAGCAGGGTGGCCACCCAGTAATCATATAAAAACACAAATGTGTATAAAAAGTCCTTGTAACAAAAATAAAGTGCTTGTAGTGATATTTCCAGTGACTTGTGCTCAGATAGTCCTTTTGGGTATTCGTGCTCCAAACAGGTGAAGGATGCCTCTTTTGCAAGGGGATAGGCGTGCTATCCCAAAAGGATTCCTTTATAAAGTGCTTCAAACGGGAAAGTGCTCATAGAATGCTCACCTCTATGGCTTGGTGTATGTGCACATCACACAGTGAGAGGCGCCCAGACGCTACTGTGTTACTTGATGATTTTTGTGATTTTATATATATATTTTTTGGTTTATATACCTTATTTGGACACAATAAAGTATTCCTTTTTAAATACTACACTATGGAAGCTTTTTTATCTTCCCCCCTTCCTGAGCGGCATTGAGTTTATACAACTCAAAGGAGAGCAACTGATCGGACAGTGGGAGCATTGATGACAATCAGGATCAGGATTGAGAAAGCGTGGAACGATCGAACAGAATCCCCAAAAGAAACCTTGATGTGCACATACACCAAGCCATAGAGGTGAGCATTCTATGAGCACTTTCCCGTTTGAAGCACTTTATAAAGGAATCCTTTTGGGATAGCACGCCTATCCCCTTGCAAAAGAGGCATCCTTCACCTGTTTGGAGCACGAATACCCATAAGGACTATCTGAGCACAAGTCACTGGAAATATCACTACAAGCACTTCATTTTTGTTACAAGGACTTTTTATACACATTTGTGTTTTTATATGTTTATACCTGCTTCACTGTGATAATATCACTTCACTAATTTTTGGTTCATATAATTTATGCAAATGTATTTTTATATTGAAGATTTTATTGGTCACATTTTTATGCATTTTTGCTGAACGTTTTATATGGAAGAGTCACATTATTAATGAATTAATCACAGAATATTTTTTGCCATTTCACTATTTATATATTATTCAAAGGGTTGATACAGATAGATATTATCTGAGGCTGTGCAGTACCATTTTCCTTTCAAACACTATTCTTCTATTGTCACATAGTAGGTACAGCAGCAACCTCTCTAAACACTATAGCAGTCTCATAGTAGCGCGAGGATACACCACTATATTTTATCACCCAGTAATCAGCACAAGTTAAAATGTGGGAAACTCGGCTTTCATTGAGTAGGCACTGCAGCATGTAGTTGCTCATGTGTGCCAGGCTGCCCAGAGGCAAAGACAAGCTGTCCTCTGTGGGAGGTGTATCATCTGTGTCCTCTGTATCCCCCCAGCCACGCTCCAGTGATGCCCACGAGCTGCGCTGGGTGCCACCCTGTTGTGAACACGGTTCCTCCTCATCATCCTCATCATCCTCATCCTCCAGAACTGTCCCCTGGCTTGAAATGTTTTTACCTGGCCTATGCTGGTGCAGGAACCCACCCTCCAAGCCACTTGTGAATGAGTGGTCTGATAACTGTGGAAATTACCCCTCTTCCTCCTCCTCCTGTGCCACATCCTCTTCCATCATCGCCCGAAGTGTTTTTTCAAGGAGACATAGAAGTGGGATAGTAACGCTGAGAACAGCGTCATCGGCACTGGCCATGTTGGTGGAGTACTCGAAACAATGCAATATGGTACACAGGTCTCGCATGGAGGCCCACTCGGTGGTGAAGTGGTTCTGTTCCGCAGAGCAACTGACCCATGTGTGCTGCAGCTGAAACTCCACTATTGCCTGCTGCTGCTTGCACAGTCTCTCCATCATGATAAAAATGGAAATTACCCCTCTTCCTCCTCCTCCTGTGCCACATCCTCTTCCATCATCGCCCAAAGTGTTTTTTCAAGGAGACAGAAGTGGGATAGTAACGCTGAGAACAGCTTCATCGGCACTGGCCATGTTGGTGGAGTACTCAAAACAACGCAATATGGTACACAGGTCTCACATGGAGGCCCACTCGTTGGTGGTGAAGTGGTGCTGTTCCGCAGAGCGACTGACCCGTGTGTGCTGCAGCTGAAACTCCACTATTGCCTGCTGCTGCTTGCACAGTCTATCCAGCATGTGCAAGGTGGAGTTCCACCTTATGAGCACGTCGCATAGGAGGCGGTGAGCGGGAAGGCCGAAGTTCCGCTGCAGTGCCGACAGGCCAGCAGCAGCAGGGTGAGAACGCCGAAAGCGTGCACAGACGGCCGGCACATTCTGCAGCAGCTCTGACATATCTGGGTAGTTTTTTAGAAATGTCTGCACCACCAAATTCAGCACATGCACCAGGAAAGGGATGTGCATCAAACCGGCTAGGCCCAGAGCTGCTATGAGATTTCTCCCATTATCGCACACCACCAGGAGGGGCTTGAGGCTCAGTGGCAACAACCACTCATTGGTCTGTTGTTCAATGCCTGTCCACAGCTCCTGCGCAGTGTGGGGTTTATCCCCCAAACATATCAGTTTTTAAACAGCCTGCTGTCGTTTCCCCCTGGACGTGCTGAAGTTGGTGGTGAAAATGTTACGCTGTGAGTGGATGAGTAGGTGGTAGAGGAGGAGGAGGAAGCGCACCCTGCAATCCTCGGTGATGGAAGGACATGCGCCAAACGGCTAGCCGCCTCAGGCCCAGACGCCACTACATTTGCCCAGTGTGCAGTTAGCAAGATATAGCGTCCCTGCCCGTGCTTACTGGTCCACGTATCAGTGCTTATGTGGACCTTGCCACAGATGGCGTTGCGCAGTGCACACTTGATCTCGTCCCGACTTGTTTGTGCGGGGAAGGGATGGCTCGCCGGGAAGAGTAGTGGCTGCTGGGAACCACGTACTGTGGTACAGCCACCGCCATCAGGTTTTTAAAACTGTCCGTGTCCACCAGATGAAATGACAGCATTTCAAAGGCCAGGAATTTTGAAATGCTGGCATTCAGGGCCAGGGATCGCGGGTGGGTGGGGGCGTACTTCCTCTTTCTCTCCAGTGTTTGGGAGATGGACAGCTGTAAACTTCCATGGGACCGTATGGGAATGCTTGGGGACGGTGGCAGACATGGTGGCGTTGCTGTCACATCGTCTGTTTGCTGGGTGGCAGGTGACACTGGAACTGTAGAGGTGGAGGAAGAGGAGGATTTTGAGGTGCTTTTTCCACTGCAGTTCGTGCTTTGCATGTAGATGCCTGGTCATACAGGTTGTGCTCAGGTTTAGAACATTTATGCCTCGCTTCAGGCTCTTATTGCACAGCGTGCAAACCACTCGTGTCTTGACGTCAGCACATTGTCTGAAGAATTGCCACTCCGGGGAATGCCTTTGAGCTGCCTTTGGTGTGCTAGGTCCCTCTGAGCGGTGGGTAGTAATAGGCATACTGTCTAGGGGATGCTTGCTCTACTTTTGCAACCTGCTTCCTCTTTTGCTGTGCTGGTGCCTCTGTGCGACCACCACCTCTGCCTCCAAACTGCACATGTCACTCGCATGACCTTCATTCCATGTGGGGTCTAGGACCTCATCATCCTCCTCCACATCATCTTCCACCCACCCTTCACCACTGCCTCCTTGTCAGTCTGCACACTGTAGAAAGCCGCAGCCGTTGGCACCTGTGTTTCGTCATCATCAGAGACGTGCTGCGCTGGTGTTTCCATATCCTCATCCTGTAACAGAAGTGGTTGGGCATCGGTGCACTCAATGTCTTCCACTTCTGGGGCAGCGCTACGTGGATGGCCCACTGAAAGCACACCAGGAGAGTCATCAAAAAGTATAAGAGACTGCTGCATGACTTGGGACTGATTGGCTGATTTACAAGGGGCTGAGGTGAAAGACAGATGGTCATGGGGTTCAGGTGCAAACTCTGAGCTTTCATCAAGGGACCGGGTGCTAGACAGTGTGAAGGAACTGGAGGCATTGTCAGCCATCCAATCTACTAGCGCCTGTACTTGTTCTGGCCTCACCATTCGTTGAGTGGCATTCGGGCCTACCATATAACGGTAAAGGTTCTGTTGGCTACTCGCACCTGTAGAAGGTGTTTCACTTGTGCATGTAGATGGCAAAAATTGACATGTCCTCTCCTTGCAACAGGAACTTCACCAACACCAGCAGCACCAGCAGCACCACGACTACGACCATGTCCCTTGTTTGACGCTCTCCTCATTCTGGACACAAATGTACTATGTAGCACTATTTATTAATACTAAAAAAAAGAATACTAAATTATTATTCTTTTTTTAAAAAAAAAAAATTGTAGATGCACTTTTTATTTTTGTGCAAGAAATGCACCGCTCACACCAGCAGCAGGAACCTCTACTCCGCTCACACCAGCAGCAGGAACCTCTCCCTACACCAGTATGAGATGATTTTAGAACGATAATCTGTCTTTCACAGCACTGACAGGACCCTGTCCCTACTGCAGTAGGAGATGATTTTAGAACAATAATCTCCCCCTCACAGCACCGACAGGAACCTCTCCCTAATGCAGTAGGAGATGGTTTTAGAACGATAAACTCTCCCTCAGAGCACCAACAGGAAACTCACCCTAATGCAGTAGGAGATGGTTGTATAATGATAAACTCTCCCTCAGATCACCAACAGGAACCTCTCCCAAATGCAGTAGTAGATGGTTTTAGAATGATAATCTCTCCATCAGAGCACCAACAGGAACTTCCTTAATGCAGTAGGAGATGGTTTTATAACGATAAACTGTCCCTCAGAGCACCAACAGGAACCTCTCCCTAATGCAGTAGTAGATGGTTTTAGAACGATAAACTCTCCCTCAGAACACCAACAGGAACCTCTCCCTAATGCAGTAGGAGATGGTTTTATAACGATAAACTCTCCCTCAGAGCACCAACAGGAACCTCTCTCTAATGCAGTAGGAGGTGGTTTTATAACGCTAAACTCTCCCTCAGAGCACCAACAGGAACCTCTCCCTAATGCAGTAGCAGATGGTTTTAGAATGATAAACTCTCCCTCAGAGCACCAACAGGAACCTCTCCCTAATGCAGTAGGAGATGGTTTTATAACGGTAAACTCTCCCTCAGAGCACCAACAGGAACCTCTCTCTAATGCAGTAGGAGGTGGTTTTATAATGATAAACTCTCCCTCAGAGCACCAACAGGAACCTCTCCCTAATGCAGTAATAGATGATTTTATAACGATAAACTCTCTCTCAGAGCACCAACAGGAACCTCTCCCTAATGCAGTAGTAGATGGTTTTAGAATGATAATCTCTCCCTCAGTGCACCAACAGGAACCTGTCCCTAATGCAGTAGTAGATGGTTTTAGAATGATAATCTCTCCCTCAGAGCACCAACAGGAATGTCTCCCTAATGCAATAGTAGATGGTTTTAGAATGATAATCTCTCCCTCAGAGCACCAACGGGAACCTGTCCCTAATGCAGTAGTAGATGGTTTTAGAATGATAATCTCTCCCTCAGATCACCAACAGGAACCTCTCCCTAATGCAGTAGTAGATGGTTTTAGAATGATAAACTCTCCCTCAGAGCACCAACAGAAACCTCTCCCTAATGCAGTAGGAGATGTTTTTTTTTTATATAATATTTTAATGAGATTTTTCAGCAGTACAAAAAGATAATTATTAAAGACATATGATGAAGGTTACAGAGTATTGTCTATACAAGAGTAACTTATCACGACATGATATACAATAAAGGCACAACAGGTGGGCATTGGGGGGTAACAGATGGGAGGAAAGAGTTCTCATGAGAGTTGGCTATGTTGTACAAAGAAGGATGCCTTTAGGAGGCTGAAATAGAACTCGATCATATGGGAGAGCTGGCCTGTAAAAGTGTAAAGTTTAGTGCTGCAGGTTTCCAAGGTGGAACATCAGGGATGAGTATCAAGTCTGAGTGGGAATTGGTGTAGATGGATCCCGTATTTTGAGTTTTCCTAAAGAGTTTGAAATGTCTGCTTTTAGGTACCATTTGGATAGTTTAAAGGGTGTCATGAATTGATTGATCTCTGGCCTGCTGAGGGAGTACTCTATGAATCTCCTCCACCTTGCGAATAATTTTTTGGAAGACTTGAAGTTCAGGTTAATCGTATCTTGCTTTTCCAGGGAAAGTAGGGTGAATAGGCCTTGTATAACCTGACAGTGTCCAGGAGGGGAAGACTGAATCCAGGACTGCATGATGGCTCTTCTAGAGGTGAGTAGGCACAAGTGGCCTCAATGCATTAAGGTTGGTGATGCCTTATCAAGTGGATTAGGTACAGCAGGTGCCACTGAATAGGCAAAGGAGGGGGTCTTTCGGAGGGGATTGATCGCTAATTTCTTCAATGTATGTTAGTACTTTGTCCCAAAAGGTGGGAGATTTGCAGGCAGAACCAGATTCTGTGATATAGAGAGGGTCTGGGCTCAGAACACCATGGGCAGGTGCCTTGAGTGTGAGTTCCAGCAGTAAAGAGTGAGGAGAGGTAAGCTCTGTGAGCAAACTTAAATTTAGTTTCTCTCCAAGTCTTAGCCACCACCAGCGAGCATATTTTCTTGTAGCCTGATAAGATCTGTGCAGGAGCCTCTGGGTTGTCTAATACTGAACTCCAGGGAAGAAAGGGGGTAATCGAATATTTTGACACTTGGTGTTGAATAAGATTCCAATAAATATGAGAGATAGAGTATTGCTTGTTGGATAATAGTGAGTCAATGAAAGAGGTCATACAAGGATTGTGATGGGAGCCCTGGCAGGACTGGAGGAATGATTTAAATTGAAGGTAAGAAAAGACATGAGAGTGCGGTAAGGAGAATTCTTCTTTGAGTTCAGAGAATTGTCTTAAAGAGCTGTGCCCTTGTTTATACAGTTGGAAGACCATGGTTAGGCCTTTGTCTGCCCAGGTTGAGAAGACCTTTGAGTCCACCGAAGGTAAGAACATAGGATTGCCGGCTATGGGCAATGCCATGGATATCGTTGCCGGTAACTTCAGCAGTTTTCTGACTTCCCTCCAGGCTATTATTGTGTCCCTTAAAACCAGGCTACTCTTCAGCTTAGGAGGGAGGGATGATAGCTTGACATGGAGAATGGATTTCAACTGAAAGGGCGAGGTAAGTGCTTCCTCCAAATTATGATTAGAGTAGAAGGAGCTGCCGGAGATCCAATCAAGACTATATCGTAATTAACAAGCGAGGTTATAAAATCTCAGGTTAGGGAGACAGGCCCCTCCCTCACTCTTCAGGAGGCAGAGTTTCTGGAGAGCTATTCTGGGTCGTTTGCCTTTCCACAAGAAAGTGGTTATAGCGGTGTGGATTTTTTGCACGTCTTTATGTTTAAGTAAGTGGGGTAGCGTTTGTAGAGGATAAAGCAATCTGGCAAATGATATCATCTTGACTAGATGGCATCTCCCGAAGAGCAAAAGAGGGAGGGAACCCCACCCAAATAATTCTTTAGTGATTTTGGATATAAGTGGGGGGTAGTTTAGGGAGTAGAAGGAGGAAGGTTCTCTACCAATGTGAATTCCCTAGTAGGTGAAATGGTGCTTTGTAACCATAAAGGGTGAGGACGATTTCCAAGACTCCGCCCTGTGAGGGTTAAGGGGCAATATTTCGCTTTTATTGAAGTTTATTCTCAGGCCAGTGCATTCCCTGAATGTCTGGAGGGTGCTCGTCAAGTATTGAAAGTCTTTAGGGGGGTTAGAGGAGAATAGGAGGATGTCATCAGCAAATAGAGCTGAGCGACACCTCCTATCTCCGATCATAATACCACTTATCCCTTGGGGTGAGTTGAGTTGTCTGGAGAGAGGCTCTATGGCTAAATTGAATAACAAAGGGGACAAGGGACAGCATTGGCGTGTGCCTTTAGCTAGAGGGAAAACAGTGGAAATAAAATTGGGGGTGACTAGTCGGGCTGAAGGGGAAGCCTACATAGTATGTATGAAATTTGTAATAGGGCCAGAGAAACCTAATTTGTCCAAGACCATGAATAACCATTGGAGACTGATATTATCAAAAGCTTTCTCAGCGTCTAGCGAGATTATGGCGACATCTTGCTCAGGGTGTTTGGTGTGTTCTAGGGTGAGTGAGACCTTTGTAATATTTAGCGTAGCAGACCTACCTTGCACAAAACCTGAATGAGCTGGATGAATAATTGTGAGGAGTATTTTGGCCAGCCTGGAAGCAACAATTTTTGAGAGGATCTTGGCATCAACATTTATAAGGGAGATGGGTCTATACGATCCAGGGGATAGTGGGTCTTTATCTTTTTTGGCAATGAGTTTGATATGGGCTAGTGAGCCTGTTGGCAGGTAAGAGCCCCCATCCCAGATTGCGTTGTACAAGTGTAGGAGCGTGTCTGAAGTGAAATCGAGGGTAAGTTTATAGAATTCAGAAGATAGCCCATCTGGACCAGGGGCCTTACCGGTGGCCATTGTTTCAATGGTGTTTTGGACCTCCGTCAAGGAAACGGGAGCATTCATTGCTTCTAATTGATCGTTCGAGATGCTAGGAAGTTGGAGTGAAGCCAGCAAGCCTTTAGCTTTGTCTGTGTCAATCAAGTCTTCAGTATACAGGTCTGTATAGAAGTTTGTGAGGATGGCTTCTATCTCTGAGGGTTTATTAGTGGTATTGCCTAGGGGATCTCACAGTGCCATGATATGGGTTGGGGGGTGGTGACCCAGGGACATCCGAGCCAGGAGCCTTCCCAATTTATTGCCGTATTTATGGAAAAAGAGAGAGGAGTGAAAATGGTTAATGGACTCCTGTTGCGAAGACCAATGATATAAAGCGTTTTTAGCCAGCTACCAAGCTCGAATGTTCTCGTTGGTCCGTGACAAGTTTAACATCTCAAGAGTTTCTCTAAGTGTCTTACTGGCCTGGTTATAACTATTATGGGCCTTTTTTTTAAAACGAGCCGCAAAGGAGATAATGTGGCCCCTGAGGAAGGCCTTTCCAGCTTCCCAAAATAGGTTGTGTGTGGAAAAGTGTTCCTTGTTGTTTGTCATGTACTCAGTCCAGGCATATATAAGGGTGGACTTTAGCTCCTTGTTATTGTTAAGATAGGAAGGGAAACGCCACATCGGTGTGTTCGGTCTGCGGGTTGGAAATCTCAATAGTAACTGGAGAGTGGTCCGATATAGCCATACTCTCTATGGATGCCAAAGACACCATAGGGAGTAGGGCAGGAGAGGCAAAGAAATAGTCTATCCGGGAGAAAGTCTTGTGGGGGGATGAGTAAAAGGTATATTCTTTGTCTATGGAGTGCTTCAAGCGACAAACATCAGTCAAGCGGAGGGATGTGATGGTATGGACGAGAAAAGAATCTTGGTCAGGGTCAGTTGAACGATGGCCTGGTATTAAGGAGCGGTCTTCCGCAAGGTGCATCACTGAATTTAGATCAACGCCTAGGAGATGTAAAGGTTCCACGGTTTGTAGAGCCCATGTCGACATGGTTTGGAAATAGGTCTGGGTAGGCGAGTTATCAGCATAGATGTTAGAAACAGCTATGTCACGGTCAGCAATGGTGAGGTGGAGGGTAACCCTATGCCCTATGGTGTCAGTGTCTAATGCCCGGACTTTGTACGGAAGTTGTTTGTGGAGAAGAATGGCAACTCCTGCCCTTCTTCCCACCGAGGCGGAGCCAAAGACTTCCCCCACCCACAGCTTACGGAGTCTGGGAATATCGTCTGCCCCTAGATGGGTTTCTTGCAGAAGAGCTATGTCAGCTTTTAGCCTCTTCAAATGTCTAAGTACCTGCATACACTTTTGGGGGGATCCTAGTCCCCTGACATTCCATGTGACTACTTTCAAGTTATTCCCGAGCTCAGGAGGATCCACAATAGAGTGGAGAATTGGTCTCTTAGAAAACAGGGCCAGCAGTGTTTCTGCGAGTAACATATACCTCCGGAGCTGGGGAATAGAAAAATATAAGAGAGTACATTCCTGAACATGAGAAACAATTTAACAAAATATTTTGAACACCATGGTGGTAAGCCATAAAACATATACATTACAGACTTCACTTTTTTCTGCATGAGATGGTTCCCTGTATCACAGCTGCCCATCCCCGCCTAAGGTAGTCTGATTTGGACCTGGAGGAAAAAGGTTATAGAGGAGGGTGGTACAGGGGTAGGATGCGGGGGGTACACGAAGGAAGAGAGAAAGAAGTATAAGGAGGGAGGAAGAGGGTTAGATGAGGTAAAGCTAAGAGGAAAGGGAAAAGAAGGAGTAAGCATGGGACCCGTAATGTTGTGTGACCGGGTGTGCACCATAGACTGCCCCCAGCAACCAGCTGAATAATGGGGTGTGCCCCAAGGGAGTAACCCTGAGGGCGGACCCCATTGAAACATTAACAAACCAGAATAACAAACATTAAATTCAATGAAAAATCATAGCCTAGGTAGATAGGGGAAATGCCATTCCATAGCCTCGTGGCATATGACAAACTGATTGCAGCAAGAAATGGAATTACGTGGTGTCCCCTTGTTTGGGGGACATAGAGGCTGACACTTACAGTTCGTTGTTCATTCAGCTATGGGTAGTTGTCGTAGTTGGTACCTGAGAGTGAGAATTAAGTCTTGCGTTGGCATTAGTTAGCCACAGATCATAGTTTATAGCGGGAACATCATTTGGGATGATGAACCCCTAGTGATTTCAGGCTTGGGCCTGAGATGTAGAAGTTTCCGGAAGGCCAAATTGTACCCTCTTGTATGGAGGATTCTCCGGGCTCAGAAGCTTATTAGATAAGATCGATGATTTCTTAGGTGCTCTGTGCATGGCAGTGGCTGGCGGTGGCGATTGGTCCATGTCAGACGGTAGAGTGCAGTCCAAGTAAGCTTCAGCTTCTTGTGGTGATGTGAACGAGAGCTTTTCCCCTTGAGGGGATTGGAAGTAGAGGGTAGCCGGATATGCCAGACTGAATCTAATATTTTGCTTGTGAAGGGCCGAACAGACTGGAGAAAAGGCTTTCCTTTGTTGCATGACCTCAATTGAATAGTCCGCAAAAATCAATAAAGTGGATTCCTCAAAGGTTAGATTCCGAGCTCTGTGGAAGCGTAGCAAGATGGCTTGCTTGTCCACATAATTAAGATAGCGGACTATCACCGCTCTGGGTTTGGTGTGCGTATCCGAAGGAGGGCCAATTCTATGAGCCCTTTCAACTACACAGGGTGTGCGAAGGCCTAGAAGCCCAGGAATGTCCTCTGCGCAGATTTTGGATAAGTCGTGGGAGGAGAAGGACTCTGGTAGGCCGATTATACGGAGCTTGTTCCTCCTGGATCTGTTTTCTAAATCAATTACCTTTTCCCAGAGTTCTTTTTGAATTGTGGTCAGCTTAGCCACGGCTGCTGTTAAGGCAGTGGTGTCGTCCTCCATGGCGGAGATCCTGACTTCAGCATGGTCTATTCTGGCTGTCTGCAGTTGAAAGTCCTTGCGTAATTTCTCGAGGCCTTTGCTTACTGCTGAATCCACTGCCTCAGTTATGATAGGTCTGATCAGGGCCACTACTGCTTGGGCAATGTCAGCTGGTGAAGGTGAATCAGCAGTGGGCAACCCTGTGGTGCACTTGCGGGGTTGGAGGCCTGTAGCACCTGTAATTGGAGGAGGAGGGGCCGTTAGCACTGCCGCATACGAAGGTACCTGAGGTGCAGCGGCCATGGCGGGTGTGCCGCGTGTCTCTTCTCCTCCTTGCGGCGTGCTTGCGGTGAACGATCATGCCCCCGAACATTCAACAAAGTGATCCATGCAGGTACCAGAGAACGCGGGGATCGTGCCGGGGTAACAGCGAGTGGCAGCGGGGTGTCCCTCCAAGGATTAGTGGTGATTGGAGCGGGTTTTCGTTGGCAGGGAGTCTGAGCTGATCTCTCCTAGCTCCTCTCCATGTGGCGCCGGAACCGGAAGCCCCAGAGATGGTTTTATAATGATAAACTCTCCCTCAGAGCACCAACAAGAACCTCTGCTTAATGCAGTAGTAGATGGTTTTATAATGATAAACTCTCCTTCAGAGCACCAACAGGAACCTCTCCCTAATGCAGTAGTAGATGGTTTTATAACGGTAAACTCTCCCTCAGGGCACCAACAGGAACCTCTCCCTAATGCAGTAGGAGATGGTTTTATACCGATAAACTCTCCCTCAGGGCACCAACAGGAACCTCTCCCTAATGCAGTAGGAGATGGTTTTAGAATGATAAACTCTCCCTCAGAGCAGCAACAGGAACCTCTCCCTAATGCAGTAGTAGATGGTTTTAGAATGATAAACTCTCCCTCAGAGCACCAACAGGAACCTCTCCCTAATGCAGTAGGAGATGGTTTTATGATGACGTAATCCCTCTCCAAGGACAACCACGAGACTCCCTCTCAAATAGCAATATTTTGGTAGAGGATGACGTAATCCCTCTCCAAGGACAACCACGAGACTCCCTCTCAAATAGTAAGATTTT
>BLSH010192308.1:718783-729481 GCA_018402905.1 Glandirana rugosa | reverse complement strand
GATGGTTTTAGAACGATAAACTCTCCCTCAGAGCACCAACAGGAACCTCTCCCTAATGCTGTAGGAGATGGTTTTATAACGATAAACTCTCCCTCAGAGCACCAACAGGAACCTCTCCCTAATGCAGTAATAGATGGTTTTAGAATGATAATCTCTCCCTCAGGGCACCAACAGGAACGTCTCCCTAATGCACTATAAGATGGTTCTGAATGCTAATGTCTCCCTCACAGCACAGACAGGAACGTCTCCCTAATGCACTATAAGATGGTTCTGAACGCTAATGTCTCCCTCACAGGACCGCAATTAAGTTCTCCCTAATGCAGTCTGAGATGGTTATGAACACTAATCTTTCCCTCACAGCACCGCCATGAAGCTCTCCCTACTCTAGTCTGAGACGATCTGACACGCGGCGCTACGTGACTCCAGCCTCATATAGAGGCTGGGTCACTTGATGCACTGGCCAATCACAGCCATGCCATTAGTAGGCATGGCTGTGATGGCTTCTAAGGGCAAACTAGTGAAAAGCTTGTTGATTGGCTGCCCAGCAGCTATAGAGCGCCAAAAATGCCCGAATACTGAACCCAGGCTTTTTTTCAAATATCCGAGTTCGGGTTTGGGGGACGGACACCCTAAAGTCTGGTACGGACCCAAACTTTACAGTCCGGGTTCGCTCAACTCTACTCATCACCTGTCCAATACAGTCCCAACACTGAAACATGGTGGTGGCAGCATCATGCTGTGGGGGTGTTTTTCAGCTGCAGGGACAGGACGACTGGTTGCAATCGCGGGAAAGATGAATGCGGCCAAGTACAGGCATATCCTGGATGAAAACCTTCTCCAGAGTGCTCAGGACCTCAGACTGGGCCAAAGGTTTACCTTTCAACAAGACAATGACCCTAAGCACACAGCTAAAATAAGGAAGGAGTGGCTTCACAACAACTCTGTGATTGTTCTTGAATGGCCCAGACAGAGCCCTGACTTAAACCCAATTGAGCATCTCTGGAGAGACGTAAAAATGGCTGTCCACCAAAGTTTTCCATCCAACCTGACAGGACTGGATATGATCTGCAAGGAGGAATGGCAGAGGATCCCCAAATCCAGGTGTGAAAAACTTGTTGCATCTTTCCCAAAAAGACTCATGGCTGTATTAGATCAAAAGGGTGCTTCTACTAAATACTGAGCAAAGGGTCTGAATACTTAGGACCATGTGATATTTAAATTTTTCTTTTTTAATAAATCTGCAAAAATGTCAACAATTCTGTGTTTTTCTCTCAATATGGGGTGCTGTGTGTACATTAATGAGGGAAAAAAAACTTAAATGATTTTAGCAAATGGCTGCAATATAACAAAAAGTGAAAAATGTAAGGGGGTCTGAATACTTTCCATACCCACTGTATCTGCTTTAGGTTGGGTCTTCTAAGCGGGTGTATCCGGTGTAAAATATAAATGAATAGTATGTGTGGAGGAGAGTGACCTGGCTATTGTAGGGAGAGGGGCATATCAGAGGCTTGACCATGGGGTGAGGGTTGAAAGAGTGGGGATGGATATGGATAGGGTATAGAATCGAGCATTCCGCAGAGGGTATATTTGGGGAGACTGAACTTCACTTTTTTCCACATGTGTACTTCCCAGATCGAACAGTGTAAACTGGGCCGGATTGGTTGGTGTGTACCCAGATGATGGGGAAGGTGGCTAGGTTCAAGTTCTAAGAGCTCGTCTCTATTGTAATGTTCTTGCATCAGGACTATTACCCCTCGCATTGGGGGGGCACGACGGACGGACAAAGTCTGGGCATCCGGCCATATATTGTAAGTTCGTAAGTTTGACAGTTCAGGGTAGTGGAAGCAGGGAACTAGAGCAGCAACAGTAAACCATAACAATAAGGTTCAGATTGAACTTACATGGCTTGAGTCCACGAGACCAGAGCTGATTGGCTGGTCGCGGGGTAGCTTGAAGTTTGTGTGCAGAGGCATTGTGGATCGCTGAGAACTTGACGTGTCTGAAGGAGCTTGTAGTCATCTTAGGATTTGGGTCCTCGGCTTGAGAAGTCGACCAGGCGCATTCTTTTAGCAGGATCTTTCCTGGGGCTCCGTTATTCTCTCGGGTCCCTGAGATGTGGAGCAAGTGGAGGCGCTGTGGTATCCATAGGGATGTGCATTTGTGAGTGCATGTATTGCAGAGCTTCATCCGGATCCATGAAGGAGAGTGGGTTCCCCTTTTGGTCTGTGAATTTCAGAATTGTTGGGAAGGTGAGGGTGAATTTGATTTTCTTTTCAAATAATAGTGCTCAGATAGGTTGGAACACCTTGCGTTTTCTTGAGACCTCCTGGGAGTAGTCAGCAAACAGTAGGAGCTTGTGACCATCTATGTGCAGGGCTTTCGCATTGCGGAAGGACCGGAGAATGTTGTTCTTATCCGCATAATTGAGGTAGCGGGTGATCACCAGGCGTGGGGTCCTCCGCTCGTTTGAGGGGGGTTCCATTCTATGCGTTCGCTCCATCGTGCAAGGACCGTTAATGCCCAATGCAGCTGGTATGTGGTTGGTGCATATATCCATCAAGGCGTCTTGGTTCACTGTTTCCGGCAGGCCTATAACCCGCAAAATGTTCCTCCTGCTGCGATTTTCTAAATCGTCAATTTTATCTAGGAGGTAGTGCTGTGTCTGTTTCAGTTGCTGCGTGTCTGTATATGAGGTCTGTACATCCTCTTCTATGTCTGACACTCTAGACTCCAACTCACCAATCCTCTTTGTGTGTCCCCCCAGCTCTTTCCTGAGCTGGGTGATCCCTGCTGCTACCGCCCGGTCCACTGCTGCAGTGATAGAGGGGGTTAGAAGAGCTGCCACTGCCTGCACCAGGCCTTCATATTGTGCTTCCAGCTGTGGAGGGAGGGCTGGCTGGGGCTGTGTAGTGCTGTGTGGCTCTGTGATCTGACCTGCCGTCAGAGCTTGTGAGAGGGGAGGCCCATCCGCCATCTTGCACTCCCACTGATTCAGGGCTGGATCACTGGAATGCGGAGCCATGGACAATGTATCTGTCCATCCGCCTGTGTCCCCGCACACAAGGGGAAGCGGGTGGGAGAAGGTCCGGGGTCTGAGGGTGAGTGGAGCGGGGTTTTGTAAGCCGCGGTGCCCGTAGCCGCCGTTCTTCGCTCCCTCACATGTGGCGCCAGAACCAGAAGTGAACTTTCAGTTTAAAGTGGAACTGTAGCCTATGTACATAAAATTGGCAGACAGGCAGGATTTTTAATGAAGAGGAGACATGCTTTGTCTCTTCTGCAATAAAGCTACTTACCTGCCTGTCCGCCCTTGTACAGTGAGACACACACGAGCAGCTCACTGTACAAATTTGGCAATACCGAATCTAAGTATACTCGCATGCATGCAAGTCACATCACCCCCACTCAGACAACGACAATGGCCGATGATCGAGACCGGAAGCCGGATGTCCGAAGATGTCAGAGGTTGGGTGGGGAGCTTGAGGACGCCACATCGCTGAATCGGAGGAGAGTATTGTTCTGCTTTAAACCAGTAACATACAGTACATTTCAGGTGCATCAGAACAAAAAGTGTACACAGCCTTAGTTTGTTTTCTTTAGAAGGCAGCCACAGCCTGAGTATAGGTGCCTGTCCCCAACTGGTATGTTGTAGCCACTTACTATCAGAGGGCCAAAAATACACCCAAGGGGGGAAGGGGGAGTGTGATTTTGTTATTGTATGCAACCACTTTGTGATTACCTATCTATATTGAATACAGTTTTGTTACATTTTTAAGAGTGATGCAGCTTTGTTTAGAATAACAAAACTGGTTTATCCTAGAGTGCATACTCAAGGCCCTTTTCACAATGTCATGACTTGAAAGTCACGTAATTTTGTCGCAATTTTACTGTGATTTCACGGCTGCGATTTTGCCACGACTTTGCCGTGATTTTGCTGCGATTTTAGGGAATGCCTGCGTAAAATTGAGGTCCAAAGTAGTGCAAGGACTACTTTGAAGTCTGTGAGACTTGAAGTCTCACAGATATGAATCATACTCATTGGAAATCATGGGGTACAACTTGTCATGCGACTTTGCAGTCCCAAGTCACAGGACAAGTCGCACAAGTGTGAAGGGGGCCTAAGGGTGCTGATCCAAGTGCATTATGCCCCGTAACACTTGTGCAACGTGATTTTGCCTCAATTTTCTGCCACAATTTTACCGCGATTTGGGATCAGTACGACTTTGGTCCAACTTTGTTGCAACTTTGGCAAATGAAAACATATTACAAAGTCCTACAGAAATTGCATCTATATTATTCAGGTGCGATTTGCATGCGACTTTGAGGGTTTAACATTGAAGTCTATGGACCTCAAGTTGCATCAAAGTCAGACCAAAGTAATGCAGGGACTACTTTGAAGCCATACAGATATGAACGGTACTCATTGGAAATTATGGGGTACGACTTGTCATGCGACTTTGCAGTCCCAGGTCGCAGGACAAGTCACACAAGTGTGAAAGGAGCCTAAAGGGTGCCGATCCAAGTGTGTTATGCCCCTTTCACACTTGTACAACTCGATTTTACCACAATTTTTTGCCATGATTTTACAACGATTTGGGATCAGTACGACTTTGGTCCGATTTTGTAGCAACTTTGGCACAATGAAAACATATTTCAAAGTCATACAGAAATTGCATCTATATTATTCAGGTGCGAATTGCATGCGACTTTGAGGGTTTAACATTGAAGTCTATGGACCTCAAGTTGCATCAAAGTCAGACCAAAGTAATGCAGGGACTACTTTGAAGTCGTACAGATATGAACGGTACTAAATGGAAATCATGGGGAACGACTTGTCATGCGACTTTGCAACCCCAAGTCGCAGGACAAGTCGCATAGGTGTGAAAGGGTCCTTAATAAGATTAAATAACTAGATGTTTTTCAATTTAGTACAGCTGTGGTGTTTTATGAATAGCATTAACAGTGCACTATTGGATTTTTCTTATTTCCTGGAATTTATTTGTAATACATAAAGTTAAGGTTGAGCAAATATAAACAATAGAATGTTCCTTCAGAAAAGTAACACTATTAAAGAAGCAATATAATGTTCTTTCTACAACATTGTTTAATTAAATTAACATTTTGTTGATCCTTTGATTACTTGTAACTTCATTTTTCTTCCTTTATATTTTATAAGTGAAATGGCTACTGTATAAATTAAAGTAAACCTCCTGTCATTTGTTTTAGTTTTGGGCAGGGAGGGGAAGGGTTTGGGGAGGGGAAGGGATAGAACCACTGTATTGATTTTACTTCTTTTCCCATCAGGAATATCTCCCTGCACTTCTTGCCCTCAGACAGACCAAAGGAAGCAAGGGGACGTCTCCCCATAATTATATTACTTTTGGCAGATGAGTCGCCAGTGGAAATAACAGCTGTAAAATGTTTTTTTTTTTCTCCTCGTTAATGGAGCTCACAGGACAAATATATAATTACACTTAGGGCTGGTTCACACCATAAAAATGCAGTTTAGATCCATTCCGGATATGTTTCTGCATGCACGTTTTTAACACGTTTTTTAGGCATTCCAGTGCATTTTTGGTGTGTTTTTGATGCGTTTCTGGAAGAATTCCAGGTGCTTTTTTTCCTGTTTTTTTTTCACTATGCTAGGGTTTGGTGCGTTTATGATGTGTTACGGTGCGTTTCAGTGCATTTTTGATGCGTTTTACTGCATTCCTGTACAGTCCAGTGCAGGTAAAATTCAACATGTTCTACTTTTTTTTCTTGAACTGGAAAGCCCTGGGACTCACTGCACTGGTGTGAACTATGCCATTGGAAACAATATAACCTACTATCCATGCATTTGTGATGCAGAAACAAAACGCCCTGGACTTCATGTGGTGTGAACTGGCCCTTAATCTACAAATAACTAAGTTGCAAATCCAATTTTGTTTTGAACAAGATTAGACAAACATTTTAAAATAACACTCAGTAAAAATTCAATTTATTAAGCTGTGTTTTTTTTTATAAATATGAAACACAACATCAGACTTGCAAAAATAAAAAGTAGAAAAACATGTAAATGTGAGAAACCATGACAGTTAAAAGTGTATTGCCTCAACATAAAAAGGAAAGTTTGATTTTTTTAGGCAACTATGCAATCCACATAAATTTTATGTAATTCCAATATTAAAAAAAGGAATGTGATATTTCCAGTCTTATAAGCATGTCCAATTTTTGGCCATCCTGTTTGCAATTGCAAATGACTGTATTCGTGAAAATGCTGATTAATGCTCCACCATATGCTTATAACAGATATTCCTTCATTACAGTGGACTCCTCCAGCTGTAAAATTGTCACAGTTAGAAATTGCTCTGGGTGCTTTTTAAGAGCTGAAATATAAGATTAGCATTTATAGTAGCATAGGAGTGTGTAGGCAAATTATGGCTTGGTTCAACGACTTAATACTTAAAGATAAAAAATGACACAAGCGTGAAATAAACTGTTTACATTTAGGATGGAAAGCCATATCATCTTAGTGCAGGTATTATGTCTTATTTGCATATGATTTATATGTGATATATATATATATATATATATATATATATATATATATATATATATATACAATATCTGATGCACAGCTTCAGTTTGCATACTGTTGAATTTTACAACTTCTGACATTTCTGTTTGCAAAGCCGATTATAAAGCTACGGTGTATTTTAGCAAGGAAACTGGGCAGTTTAAATAGATTTCTAATTATAGCCTCCAAAGAATGCTGTGATGGGTTTGGAATATTATCAGTATGCCTCAAATACAAATTAGTTGAGAAGTGGGGGTAGGTGGGACTTTGAATTAGGCAGTGACTGGGTAGTCATATGCCTCCATCCAGTGAATAAATGCTATTGCTCATCAGTAACACATGGTACATGTATATACATACAGTATCTCACAAAAGTGATTACACCCCTCACATTTTTGTAAATATTTTATTATATCTTTTCATGTGACAAAACTGAAGAAATGACGCTTTGCTACAATGTAAAGTAGTGAGTGTACAGCTTGTACAGAATTTTCCCCTTTGACTTTTACATTCAAACTTTTTTGTTTAGTGGTTTTCACTCAGCACTTATGCACTTTATATATGACACTGTATTGTGAATTTTTAGTTGCAATTGTGAGATTTGCATATATATGTTTTCTAGCAATATTTAGCGCAACTTTTTTTATTTTGATTTTATTTGTTCCGTGCTTTTTATCACACGGCTTGTTGCTGCTGCACCAGACACTTTAGCGCAATACTTTTCCTTTATTTTGATTTTAAGTGTCTCTTGCCTACAGTCAAGCATGGCGGTGGGCTGCATGAGTGTTGCCGACACTGGGGAGCTACAGTTCTTTGAGGGAACCGTGAATGCCAACATGTACTGTGACATATTGAAGCAGAGCATGATCCCCTCCTTTTCGGAGACTGGGCCGCAGGGCAGTATTCCAACATGATAATGACCCCAAACACACCTCCAAGACGACCACTGCCTTGCTAAAGAAGCTTAGGGTAAAGGTGATAGACTGACCAAGCATTAATCCAGACCTAAACCCTATTGAGCATCTGTGGGGCATCCTCAAATGGAAGGTGGAGGAGCCACCATTATTTTCCAGCACTGCTTTAACCCTCTTGGGCATGGAGTTCACCAGAGCTTCACAGGTTTTCACTAGAGTTCTCTTCCACTCCTCCATGATGACATCACAAAGTTGGTGGATGTTAGAGACCTTGCGCTCCTCCACCTTCCATTTGAGGATGCCTCACAGATAGAGTTGACTGGACACCCGGATGTTCGGGTTCGGCGGGTTCGGCCGAACTTCGCTAAAAAGTTTGAGTTCGGCCCCGAACTTGACCCGAACTTGACCCCGAACTCCATTGAAGTCAATGGTGACCCAAACTTTTGGGCACTAAAATGGCTCTAAAAAGGTCCTGGAAAGGGCTAGAGGGCTGCGAAAGGAAGCAAAATGGGGGTAAGAGTAGGACAAGTGCCCTGCAAACAATTGTGGATAGGGAAATAACTTAAAATCATATAAAAATATAAAAAATGGAGGAGGAGGTGGATGTGGAGTAGGAGGTTGAGGAGGGGGTGACCGTGGTGATGTGGGTGGAGGAGGAGGAGGTAGCCAACACTGTTTTTTGTTTGTTTGTTTTTTTATTCTAATTGGGGTAGCCCCCAAAATATTGAGACATATAAAAAAAATTGTGCAAGAAATGCACAGCAATGTGCAAATGTACTATGTAGCACTATTTGTTATTCTTTTTTTTTAAACCAGCAATGTAGACACACTTTTTATTTTTGTGCAAGAATGCACCGCTGGCCGCTAATGCAGTATTTAGAATATTTTTTTTTTAACCAGCAATGTAGACACACTTTTTAATTTTGTGCAAGAAATGCCCCGCTGGCCGCAAATGTAATATTTTGCACAAAAAAAAAAAAGAGAAAAAGAATTGTTATTAATTTGTCTAAATGCAATGTAAACGCAGTATTTAAATATGCCAAAATGTTGCCAACTGAACTAACAGAACACAATTAAAGTAGTGTCCCTGACACACAAGCAGTTGCAAGTGCACTGCACTTGCAAAAATGGCTGCAAACGCCCACCTAACAAACAGAAAAATTGCTTAGGTTTTATATGAGGCACTTTGCTTAGCAAACAAAATGTACTCTAGCAAACAAAAATCTCCTCTAGCACCCACCCACCAATAAATCGCTGTTTTTAACAGATTTTCTAAAGCTAATCTGTCCCTCACAGCAGCAGCAGCAGCATCCTCTCCCTACACTAGTATGAGACGATTTTCTAAAGCTAATCTGTCCCTCACAGCAACAGCAGCATCCTCTCCCTACACTAGTATGAGATGATGTGACATTCAGCACTACGTGACTCCAGCTTATATAGAGGCTGGGTCACATGATACACTGGCCAATCACAGCCATGTCATTAGTAGGCATGGCTGTGATGGCTTCTAAGGGCAAACGAGTGAAACGCTTGTTGATTGGCTGCCCTGCAGCTATTCAACTGGCACGAAAAAATACCCGAACCCCTAACCCAGACTTTTTCTCAAATGTCCGGGTTCGGTACATGGACACCCTAAAGTCCGGTGCGAACCCGAACTTTACAGTTCAGGTTCACTCAACTCTACTCACAGATGCTCAATAGGGTTTAGGTCTGGAGACATGCTTGGCCAATCCACCACCTTTACCCTCAGCTTCTTTAGCAAGGCAGTGGTTGTCTTTGAGGTGTGTTTGGGGTCATTATCATGTTGGGATACTGCCCTGTGGCCCAGTCTCCGAAGGGAGGGGATCATGCTCTGCTTCAGTGTGTCACTGTACATGTTGGCATTCATGGTTCCCTCAATGAATTGTAGCTCCCCAGTGCTGGCAGCACTAATGCAGCCCCAGACCGTGACACTCCCACCACCATGCTTGACTGTAGGCAAGACACACTTGTCTTTGTACTCCTCAGCTGGTTGCTGCCACACACACTTAACACCATCTGAATCAAATACTTTTATCTTGGTCTCATCAGACCACAGTACATGGTTCCAGTAATCCATGTCCTTGGTCTGCTTGTCTTCAGCAAACTGTTTGTGAGTTTTCTTGTGCATCATCTTTAGAAGAGGCTTCCTTCTGGGAAGACAGCCATGCAGACCAATTTGATGCAGTGTGCGGTGTAGTGGTCTGAGCACTGACAGGCTGACCCCCCACCCCTTCAACCTCTGCAGCAATACTGGCAGCACTCATACATCAATTTCCCTATTATCCAGACAACCTCTGGATATGACGCTGAGCATGTGCACTTCTTTGGTCGACCATGGCGAGGCCTGTTCTGAGTGGAAACTGTCCTGTTAAACCACTGTATGGGCTTGGCCACCATGCTGAAGCTCAGTTTCAGGGTCTTGGCACTCTTCTTATAGCCTAAGCCATCTTTATGTAGAGCACCAATTCTTTTTTTCAGATCCTCAGAGAGTCCTTTGAGGTGCCATGTTGAACTTCCAGTGACCAGTATGAGAGAGTGAGAGAAATAACACCAAATTTAATACACCTACTCCCCATTCACTCCTGAAACCTTGTAGCACTAATGAGTCACCGGGAGGGAAAATGGCTAATTGGGCCCAATTTGGACATTTTCACTTAGGGGTGTACTCACTTTTGTTGCCAGCGGTTTAGACATTAATGGCTGTGTGTTAAGTTATTTTGAGGGGACAGCAAATTTACACAGTTATACAAGCTGTACACTCACTACTTCACATTGTACCAAAGTGTCATTTCTTCAGTGTTATCACATGAAAAAATATAATAAAATATTCATAAAAATGTGAGGGGTGGGGGGCGTGTCTGTCTTCCGGGATGTGAGGAGCTTTTTTACTGAGCTCCGCTGCCGCATGATAATCCTGTAGTCCATCCTGTCGGTAATCTTCCATGGAGAGAACTGGAAGTAGGCTTCCCAGACTCCTCATAGTCCTGGCCACAACACAGCATGGTGAAATACGGCTAGGAGACCCCGCCATCGCCGGTGACTTCTTTACTGTGAAACCATGTTACACTTCATCACTCACATGTCGAACATATTGACACATTTAAACGACAGGGGAGTTTTATTGAATTGTGTGTCGGTAATTACAGATTTGGCGACCGTTGTTTTCACTCATGTGGGGATTCACTTTTACAGGTTTAACCCGGGCTA
>BLSH010192308.1:650927-665342 GCA_018402905.1 Glandirana rugosa | reverse complement strand
ATTATTGCGTCTCCCGCGGTCTTCTAAGTCAGCGAGTTTCGTTTGTAGGCGTTGTAGTTCAGCTTCTTGTTCAGAGTAAGCATCTACTAACTCATTGTGGGCAGTGAACAGATCCGCCATTTTGTTTTCTAAGTGTAGTATCCTGTCTTCATGTATCTGTACTGTCTCCTGTAAGGGATTAAACATGTTGGAAAAGTCTCTGAATAGGGTGCTCCTAAGGGAAAGGAGCATGTTTTTCATAGTGTTTTCAGATATAGTCTGTTCTGTGGCTGGGAACATGTCAATTGTCGGGCCTTGTAGTGGAGGCTGTGTTATGGCCTGTGGCAGCGTGCTGTGTGAGCCCGGTTCTGAAATCTCTCCCTCCCTCCTCTGCTTTGATTTAGCAGGGCTGCGGGTAGTAGGGGTAGAGGGGGGAGAGATTTCTGTGCTGATGTCTGCATGTGGAGGGTTTGGAGGAGGAACCTGGCTTGCGTGAGCTGCTCCGAGAGCTCCGCTCCCGGCTCCGGCGCCATCCTACTTCCCCCTATGCAGCGCGGCCGGGAAGAAATCCGTTAAGCGCTGCAGAGTTTTAGAGTCTTTTCTCCGCTTGCTCATCTCTGCACAATGTCCTAATGTTCCTCACTCACTTTTGGTTGCTGGTCGGCTCTCCCGTGCTTTGTACAGTGTCGCTTCAGGACAGAGGAGCTCCCGTTCACGCGGCCATCTTCCTCGCCGGCCGGACACGCCCCCCGTGTGTGTCACTTTAAATGAAATCGGGAATAAGTGCACATCTGTTCTGCAAACTTATTTAAAGTCTGTGTGTCACTTTAAATGAAACCGGAAATAAGTGCACATCTGTTCTGCAAACAGAACATCTGTTCTTCACACAGAACATCTGTTCTTCACACATTTGTTTAGTCTGTGTCACTTTTATTATAGCCGCTAATACGTCAACATCTGTTCTTCACACATCTGTTTAGTCTGTGTCACTTTTATTATAGCCGCTAATAAGTCAACATCTGTTCTTCACACAGAACAACTGTTCTGCACCAGAACATCTTTTCTTCACACAGAACATCTGTTCTGCACACATCTGGAAATAGTTTAGAACATTTTACGTAAAACCGGGGAGGAACCATACACCTGTTCTTCAAACATCTGGAATCTGTGTGTGAAACTACAGCATAGAGAAGAACAGGCATATGGTTTCGCTCTTCACACACAGTTTGCAGATGTTTGAAGAATAGTGATATTATATCACTGATATTAACACTGAGATTATGAAAGATATTTTCAAAGGGAGCCTTCTCCTCTATGGACAGTACAATTGCAGCATTGTCTGACCATGATATATCTTTTATAAAAGAGGAGGAGGCTCTCCTGAGTAGCACGAGGTCAGTTTCGAAAAGGTCTATTCGAGAATAGGATTGATGCCTGGAAGAATAAAATGTAAAATCCTTCTCTGAGGCATATTGACACCTCCAGACATCATAGACCTGCTCTTCATGAAATAAGGATCCAAGGGAGACAGAACTTCTTCTAGTACATGAGGATGAGTCTATAAGTGGGTCAACAGTTACATCAATCACCACATATTAACAAATGTCCATACCTGGTAGAAGAGATTTGTTTGAATAACCTGTGGATAAAGTGAAGTTGATGAGTGTTAGGTACGTATACATTTACCACTGTGAGGGGAATTTCTTTTATGTCATAATCAAGGATGATAAAGCGGCCTTCAGTGTCCAGGACGTAGCTTTTTAACTGGAAGGTGACAGTATTATTTATTGCCACCATTACCTCTTTTTCTTGTGTGGGGCATTGGCTTGAAATACGTGTGGATAGTCTTTCTGATGGTACCGTGGATGGTTGTCTGCTTGGAAATGTGTCTCTTGCATGCAGACCATATTCGCATTGGATGTGGTTGCTTCCTTCCAGAGTGAAAATCTCTTAGCTGGGTGGTTGAGCTCATTTGCGTTTATGGATATGATCTCAATGGTCATTATAGGTTCTTAGGGGATTTCAGAGATGTTATACCTGCTGCATACAAACAGTTGAAATGCTATGATTTGACCTTGATGTTGATGATTATAGTTCCAAACTTGTTGGTGGATGTACAGTATGTGTTATTGATCCATACGTAAAGGTACTCGATGTGCTACTTGAAGAAAGCAAATAACTTTAACTGTATAAAAAGAGGACCACTTCCATGACCCGTAAGCAGATTGAACTGTTGTGAAGGCATCAGGGGCCATCTGGATATCTTGCAATCCTTGGCCTGAGACTTAGTAAGTTAGATAATATGGTTACAAGATGCGAGCTCCTCCAATGACAAGTTGTTTCTTTGCTGATCCCTTACAAGATACCACTTGCCAATCATTCATGAGAGCAGCAGGTGCTGTTGATGATACAGGTGTTGGTGATTGACAAGGCAGGATTTCCCATTGTTGGATTAGTTGGATGCCTTCCTCAAAAGAGGATATAAGGGAGGTGGTCCCATTGTGTGTAATCGATAGGGTCAATGGGTACTTCCATCTGTGAGGTGTGCTATGGTTTCTTAGAGCCTTGGATATTGTTGATAGGTTTTTACACTGTTGGAGAGTGTAAGGAGATAGATCAGGTAACATATGAAGGCCTGAATATTCTTCTGGGAGCGAGGGGGCTTTTTATTTTTTCAAATTCTTTATTTATATGAGTGAGGTATGCAAGACATTACATCCAACAGCTCAAGATAATGAAACATAAGTAAGTAGGCCATATTCAGGAGCTCACCTATGGTTCAACAATTAGTTCATGAAAAACCTGAAAATCAAGGGTGAGTTCACATAAAATCTCAATATTTTGAAGGGGATCCGTCTGCCCCTGACCACTGGCAAATGATCATCAGCCTCCTGGGATGCAAGCAGCCGGACCTCCTGGTTTTTCAAAAAACAGAACCAGAGATAGGAGAAATGGAAATTAGAGAGCCAAAAGAGGAGAGAGAAGAAGGAGGGAGGCGAGAAAGAAAAAAAAAACAAAGGAGAAGGGGGGGGTGATTATGTGGGGGTGAGGGGGGGGGGAATAGGTAACTGCCCAAAGGGACGGTACTTCCCCACAATAGTGGCCCGTGTGATACGTCTAAGGGACGTCAGCCAGCAGGACCCTCCTGCAGGAGGGCCTTGCCCTCATCCGAGTACACAAACATATTCCAACATGCCCAAGTCTTAGTATATCATTCTCTCCTATCTTGGGAGGTGAGAACCAGATCCTCTAAGGTGTTAATGCTTCTGACTTTATTCAGCACATAGCAATAGATGGAGGGTCAGAATTCCTCCAGCACAATGATATACAGGCTTTGGCGGCATTCAGCAGGTGGCATAGGACCGATTTCTTATAAGTCCTAGCAGTGAAGCAGAGAAAGAAAGCCGGATCCTCGGGAATAGGGAAGTCAGTGAACCGCTGGGATATTCTCCGGACCTCAGACCAGTAGTTCTTAAGTTTAAGGGCAGTCCTAAAGAATATGACGCAAGGTCCCCCGTTCCTCTCAGAATCGCCAGCAGCGGTCTGTGACCGCTGTGGAGTGTCTATGTAAGACCGAGGGTGTATAGTACCATTGGGTCAAGATCTTGCAGTTATTTTCCTGTGTACAGGTCCAGATGGAGCACTTCAGGGCCAGGCGGATTATATTCTGACTTTGGGCCGACGTAAAAGTTCTGTCTCTTTCCCATTTGCTCAGCCTGGGCAGCACATATCCTTTCGCAGGTGTGGTCAGCAATGCATACATCTACGACAGAGGGCAGGGGAGGATCCTCCTCTGTACAGTAGGATTCAAACAGCGTTATGTGCGTCTATGGAATCAGTGAGAGTGGGGGATATAGTGGTAGTAGAGGCCTGTGCGGGGCCTAGCTCCATGCCTACATCCTGTTCTTGTGGGACTTCCTGGCTCAGTTTTGTTTTGGCTGGGCTCCTAGTGGAGGGTAGAGAGGTGCCTGAGGAGTCCCCACTATCTGGGTTTCATACCTGCCTGCTGTTCAGGGCTTGTATGCCATTTGTTTGGGCTTTGGATCACGCGCCGCCCATGTGCTGTAGCCGCGTACCTCCGCCATTTTGTTGTCGTCTCCGGCCAGATGGCTGGAAGACGTTTGCCAGCTTCTCGGTCTGGACCTGATGGTTTTTGTGGTGGGGCATTGCTCATTGGTCTGGGGAGTCACTTCTTGAGCAGATTGCGGCCTTTTGGGTGTGTGGAGGTGCCCGCTGTGATGGTTAGTCAGAGCAGCTGCTTCATGCGGCCATCTTCAGTGCCAGACGCCCCGCCCCCACAATGCTTATGTTATAAAATGAAAGTGTATTGTGCAATTTTAGATCTCCTTTAAATGCTTTTTCAAAACATTGTGACAGATAGTTAATGTATTTGTTGGAATTCTCTGGTTTCTTAGTGTTTCCTATAATTTGGAGAACCATACAAAATATATCAAATTACATGTAAACATGAATGTTACACATATTGCTTCTAAATTCTTTCCTTGGTAAATTATTTATCATTATTTCCAGGGTCATAATAACAGATAATATTGTCCTTGGCACCAATATAAAAATGAATCGTGTTGCACATATTACTCCTAGCATTCTGTTGCTCTGTAAGAGGAACAGTTTTAGGGCCATATTTATAGATATTTCTGTCCTTGGCACACATCAATAACAATGTATTTTATACAGATTCCTCTTTGTTATGTTATTGTTAAAAGGGGTAAAAGCAGAATGCATTACTCCAGAATTTATGTTGTCTGCTTTATATGCAGGGATACTGTCATGTTGCACAAAGCAAGACCTTGCAGATGGCAGCTTCTGAATGAGGCTTAAGAGGAAAGTGATTCTTGTGAGTGAACACAAAACAATAAAAGAAAAGCAACAAAAATCATATGGGTTGTGTTTCAGTGCTTCCTCCAGTTATTCTCCTGTGATGAATATGGCTGATGTGCTTTATTATAACGTCTGCACTGACCGCTCAATTATTGATGGACTGACCATTTAAAGAAAATCTCAGAGCAAGAAGGTTGCCATTGTTTACCTCTCTTTCTGAAAACGCTACATGCTTGACAGTCATGTTGATCCAATACCTTCAATACTTTCTGAGTCAGTGGGCTGTAAACCTGGAACAATAATGCAGACCGGGATTACTGACATCTCTCAATCTAATCTTCCTGTACTTTTAATAAATCATGGATTACCCCAGTCAGAGACAACCAGGCAACATTTATTTTTAGAAGTAGACTAGCAATAGATATTTTAATATCTCCCACAAAACAAAGGGACGGCAGATATAACTTTTATAAGCAAGATGGCAGCATGCAATGAGGAACTAATTGGGTCAGACAGTTCTTGTTGACTGGTTTTGCATTAGTGAGGCATTAAGTTGTATATGTATTTGTCCTCAGTTTCTATAAACAATTGAAAAGGAAAGGGTTGCTTTGAAGGACTTTTAAAAGCTGATTTGTTGACTGTTTTTATGTACAATACATGACGATTTAAACTCCCACAGTATCAAAACAATAGTGAAAAGCAAAGGACTTACTGAGGAAAAATGTACATGTTGTAGTATAGCTGATTGCCCCAATGTCTCCTATTGTTCTGTTGTGTGAAAGAGAGTATCTCCTAGAAATATTTTAGATGTACATGCTCATTGTTCCTCCCTGCAGGAGAATGCAGCCTGGGAGCAAGAATATCTACATGAATGCCTAAAGGGTCGTACACAAGGGCTGAATATCAGGCAGCATGGGTTGGTTCAATAGAAACCATCCTACATTTGGTCCATGTGTACCGCAGCTGGCCTGACAGAAGTCGGCCGTTAGGCCGTCTGTCAAAGGAGCATGACCGAAAAAGGTCTGACGATCAGCACCCGATCAGCACTCTCAGCCAATGGCACAATGTGTCAGAACACAATAGCTCAGCAGGGAGATCACTGTACTAACATCAGATTGTTAGTACAGCAGCTCCTTCTGAGCTCTTTGGGTTTTGTCTCATCCTGCCCATTGGGTTGAATGAAAAAAGTTAGTGTGTACCAGGCTACAGACTGGCCATACAGTGATAGATTTTTTTTTCATTCAGACTGTAAATTTAACAAAAAAAAAATCTAACAGGTTCTTCCATCCTCACCATACAGTACAGATGGATGGTTTCCCCTGCTAGACAATTGTATTCTGACAGCCACCAGTGGCAGCTGTATAAATGTTTGAACACAGATTGCACAATTCAGCTGACAATTTACTTGCAGACTCCTTTATTCGGGCAGGAGGGAGGCCAACAGGGCTACCAATAAATCATCATGAACTGTCTGAAATCCATACAATGTATAGTCAACCTTAAGCTGGCCATACAAGGCTCAGTTTTTTTCATTCAGCTAGAATTCTGTTGAACACAGAGGGCTACACATGGATCACAATTCAGCCCTGTTCCCGCTGAACCTAATAGAGTCTGAGCCTCAGCTGGAAGATTTTATCAGCTATCCCACAAGAGGTTCAAACTGGCTAGGCTGTGGAGGTTTTCAGCAGAGCTTTCATAGAAGGTGAAGAAAAACATAAACTATATATTTTTAACTTACTGATATAATAAAGCTAAGGTGCATTTTCTTTCTTTGTAAGTATGCACAAAAGAACCCATACCTACTAATCATCTACTCAAATGAAATAAAATATACTATATAGATTAACCGATAATAATTTAATTATATAACACACAGTTTTCTGACTATAAAGTCTTTGAAAATGAAAAGCTTCTTTCAGTATAAATTAACAGGGACCGCTTTTAATCGATTCCATTTTTACCATTTTAATGGTCACTGTATGTATAATGTAACAGGGATCCAAGAATCTATAAATATGTGAGGATTAATATGACCAAGTTCAGATGAAAGATCAAATACCATTAAAGACATATATTAAACTTCCTTTCTCCTTGTAGCTTAAAAGTTGACTTTGAATTGAAGGTCTTTTATTATATTAACATTTGTCATTATCTTGGTTGCTTTCTGTGTGTGCCATAAGGAATAATTACTTTCAGTACTCCTATGTTTGATATAATCTCTAGAAGTAGTCTGCTGGATTATATAGATTTGAATGCAGTATGTATATGAAATAAATTATTATATTTCATTGAAAAGCATTGAAGGACAACCACAAAAGAAAAGAATGAAGTAGAAACACAAGCATGGGGGTTAATACTGTTAATGAATTATAAACATGATACGCAATGTTAACCTGTTTTCTCACTGGTCTTTAAAGAGGTATTCTACACATTTATCAGGCTTTAAATGGGTTTCTGGGTAGGGCTACATGCTAGAGAAAATAAACATTGCATATGCCCACCATCCCCACAAACAAAACAAACAACATGTAAACAATTACATTACAAAACTATACAATTCATGACAATACACACAACTATAAAATGTAATTACATAACATAAACCTTTGTTCACATAGTAGGTCATCTGAATCTTTGAATATGTCTAGGCTCTAGGCAGCTCAGGTTCTTGGTCTCCAATTTGGTTGTTACTAATGGAAAAAGGAAAATTTTGTTAATCAAACAAAACCACCTGCAACTACAAGACAACTGGCATTCCATATGAATACATCAGAGCGATCATGTTGAACCTTCTTGACTTGTCACACTAAGTATATTGTAAAATCTGGATTGTCCTTGTGTCAAAGTTTGAATCTGAACCTGGAACCTCTGCAGTGTCTGGCTGTAGCTCTTCTCGCTGTGCCACCTTGATGCTGGCCAGCTTTCTTCCTGATCCCTTGGGCAACCATGCCTTGTATCTTGTTTCTTATGCTCTTTGCGCCTACAATGAACTTCCTGATTTAAGCCATGTCTCTGCACTTCTTGTTTGCTAGATTGTTTGCTAGATTACTGTGCTCTCTCCAGCCAATATCTTGCCCCTAACCTACTGTCCTTAACTTTGATACCACCCTTGGCTTGTTCATTGACAATGCTTCTGTCTGATCCCATCAAGCTCTGACTCAATGACTGCACTTCTACTTTTTCCTTATCTGTTTCATCCCTTAGCTGACCTCCACTTGCTATTTCACTGTTGGGCAATACAGTGGGTCATGACCTGGTATTAGTATTGCAAAACCCATCTCCACTGTCAGGAGCTCTGGGAAAGACTGGCTAGTGGTATTTGTTTGTGTATTTCCAGCTGCTTGCTTGTGGCCTTCTTACTGTTAAGCCACCGGTCCCCAAGCCTGATCCCAGACCATGACAGAATATTCTGACACAAAACATAGAGCATGTTGTAGCCATTACTGTGGCTCCTCTCATATAGCAAATCATTGAGTTTCAAGTGTTTGGTGTTAGCTACCAGGAACATTTTTTTGAATTACATATTAAGATGAAAGGGCTACAAGAGGACATCGTTGATCTACAAAAACAATTGTGGGACTTATGTTCCAGGGAGACTGCTGCTGTAGATACTAACACACATATGCCTCTACCATTGCAGATAAGTGGACACCATCGCCATTACAGAAGTTTCCTTAACCACTTCAGCCCCAGAAGGATTTACCCCCTTCCTGACCAGAGCACTTTTTGCGATTCGGCACTGCATCACTTTAACTGACAATTACACATACATTGTCTTGCAGCGCTGTACCCAAACAAAGTTGACATACTTTTTCCCCCACAAATAGAGCTTTCTTTTGGCGGTATTTGATTACCTCTGCGGTTTTTATTTTTTGCGCTATAAACAAAAAAGAGAGTCAATTTAAAAAAAAACAACTTTTTTTTTTACTTTTTGCTATAATAAATATCCAAAAAAATAAATAAAAAACAAATGTATTCCTCAGTTTAGGCCAATATGTATTCTTCTACATATTTTTGGTAAAAAAATTGCAATAGGCATATATGGATTGGGTTGCACAATAGTTATTGCGTTTACAAACTATGGGAATAAATTTATGACATTTTTTTTTTTTTTACTAGTAATGGCGGTGATCTGTGATTTTTAGTGGGACTGCGATAATGCGGCGGGCAGATCGGACACTTTTGACACTTTTTTGGGACCGTTGACATTTATACAGCGATCAGAGCTAAAAAATAGCCACTGATTACGGTATAAATGTCATTGGCAGAGAAGGGGTTAACACTAGAGGCCGATCAAGGGGTTAAGTGTTTCCTAGGTAGGTGTTTCTAACTGTGTAGTTACTGGGGGTAGAGAGAGAAAGCTGCTCCCGTTCACTCAGAACAGCAGATCTCTCTCCACTTCCCTGTCAGAACGGGATCTGTTTGTTTACATCAACAGATCCCAATTCTGGCTCTGTGAGGAGCGATCGCGGGTGGCCATTCGGACACCGCGCCCGCCGGCCATGCGCATCAGCTCAAGAGACGTGCGGCGGTGCATGCGCACCCCCTACAGTCTCTTAAAGCGCCGCCATACAGCTATGCAATTTGCACGATAGAGCCGGCGGCGGCTGGTTGGCAAGTGGTTAATCAATGCCATATGCATTTTCAGATGCAACCTGTTGCATTTTCTTCCGAGAGGAAAAAGGTTATATTTATTATCAACCTTCAGACAGAAGAAGCCTTAGCCAGGGCCTACCCTTATGTGGAGCAAGACAAAGTCATTCTGGATAATTTCATTTCTTTTGTGACTGCTATGGATCAAGTTTTCAATGATCCTAAACACTGTACTACTGGCAGGGTAGATGCTCTGTTGCTGAGTACACAACTGAATTCTGTCATTGGATTTCAGATAGCGCTTGGAAAACCGCAACCCAAAAAGCCGGTTCTGTCAAGGACTCTTTGAACAAGTAAAAGACAAGCTTGCTATGACAATCTTTAGGCTTTTAAGTTATATATTCAAATCGATCAAAGTTTACAGAAATGCAGAGAGACTTAGAATTCTAGGAGGCAATGGAGGCATATGTTTTCCTACCAGTCCAGAAAGATAGGGGTATTGCGCTTTTGGATGTTTTTGGTGCTAGAAAGGCTTGGTGCCCCCCAGTGGTTTCTTCCTTATGGGAGATA
Organism: Glandirana rugosa; assembly: GCA_018402905.1. NCBI lineage: Eukaryota > Metazoa > Chordata > Amphibia > Anura > Ranidae > Glandirana > Glandirana rugosa. Next base: position 655,361 of record BLSH010192308.1, on the reverse strand, counting down.
TACTAATTATTTATTGGGAACTGGATGGCGCTACCTTAAATGATCCCTTTATGGTAAAAATATTTTGTACATGTATAAATAAATAAATGTGATAAAAATTAATATAATAAGTGAACGATTAAATAAATAGTATAAGGTAGTGTTCCCACTAAACCTTGAAGTAATGCAGTGCTCACATAAACCTTGTTAATCCAGGTGTGTAAGAACTCAATTGGTGTAGTATTTAAAGTGCAAACACCATATACAATATGGAAAAAACTTATAAGTATCTTAATTCATATATTCCTTAAAGTGCAAACCAATTATATTATATAAAGTGTTCTGTGCTTATTGTTGAACCATAAGGTGTATAAAAAACCCTGTTCAAAATTTGTGTAGCCCCCACAGGTGTGGGATAATTAGCAACTCAAGTCCTTCAGTCCTTTGAAAATGTCAACCCAGGTACTTCAATCCATTCAGAATTACACAATTATACAGTTCAAATGCTCCTTAATAGGTTGATGTGCTAAGTCAAAACAATGATCTTACATATTTCATATTAATTGCCACAAATGAAAAAAGATGAGAAAGTCTATAAATAATGAATAAATAATAAGAGGTGTTCTTCCAATTATGTGCATCAAGGCATTCCACTTTTTGTGAGTCACACGTGCTCCCCTAGGACCCCTCCTTACCGGACGGCGCCACCCCACACAGGGGTACAGCGCAAGGACGCCTGTCTGGTCACTTGTGGGGAATTCTATGTGGTCCTGTGATTGTTGTCTCCGGTCTCCTATTGTGCTCCTCGGATGGGTGCCTGGACGGTCCAATGATCCTCAGATTTTGTGGTATGGAAGGTAAAAAGACAGCTCCATAGTGTACTTTGATTTAAAAAATGTATTGTATTCCAAACTTATTGCATCCAATAAAATCACTGATAAAACTTTCTACTTTAAAATCTTGCGGGTCATATCATATTCCAAAGTGCCTCCGTGCAGTAGTAGATTCCTATCTGTACTTTGATAAAGCCTCGTGCGTTTCCCCTACGAGCGGCTTGCATTCCACCTACTGCCAAATCAGAGCCAGGAATCCCGGATATGACGCGCCACATAGTCTGGTCTTCTGACGCGTTTCGTTGTATAACACCTCAGAAGACAAATGTAGCATTTAAGTGGATGAGGGTTCCACCACCATTGCAAATCTTGCACAATCTGCGTTCTTGCCAAAAGTATTGGGACACCTGCCTTTATACACGCATGAACTTTAATAGCATCCCAGTCTTAGTCTGTAGGGTTAGCCAAGCCTTTGCAGCTATAGCAGTGCAGGGACCTTTTTTCCCGCACCAGAATCAGATCACATGGGTGTTCTCACTCCTGCGATCCGATTCCTATTGGAATCCACAGTTAGCACTGCGATCTATGAACCAATCTGAGGGTGTCATTAATATTGTACTGACACCCGCAGCTGTTCACAGAAGGCAGTGTGAACTGCCTGTGGGAGAGGTGCGATGCAGGAACCGGTGCTAAAATCATGCTGGTTCCTGCATCGCACCAATGTGCACCTGGGCTAAGACCGCTTTCACACTTGTGTGACCTGAAAGTCGCATGACTTTACAGCGATTTGCCGTAATTTTTTGACATGATTTTGATGTGACTAGAAGCAATAGCTGTGTAATTCCGAGGTCTATCGACCTCACGTTGCTTCAAAGTTGGACTACTTTGAAGTCGCACAGATATGAATGGTGCTCATTGGAAATTACCTTCAGGCCTCTTTCACACTTGTGTGACTTTTCCTGCGACTTGGGACTGCAAAGTCACATGACAAGCCATTCCCCATGATTTTCAATGAGTACCATTCATATCTGTGCGACTTCAAGTTGCAGTAACTTCAAAGTATTCCCTGCACTACTTTGGTCTGACTTTGATGTGACTTGAAGTCCATAGACCTCACGATTACACAGCTATTGCTTCAACTCACATCAAAATCACTGCAAAACATTGCGGCAAATCGCTGTAAAAATGCACAAATTTCAAGTCGCACAAGTGTGAAGAACAACCCCTGAAAAACAACCCCACACCATAATCCCCCCTCCTGATTTGGACCAGTGCACAAAGCAAGGTCCATAAAAGACATGGATGAGTGAGCTTGAGGTGGAGGAACTTGACTGGCCTGTAAGGAGTCCTGAGATTAACCTGATAGAACACCTTTGGGATGAATTAGAGCGGAGAAGACTGCGAGCCAGGCCTTCTCGTCCAACATCAGTGCCTGGCCTCACAAAAGTGCTTTGGGAAGAATGGTCAAACATTCCCATAGACACCCTCCTAAACCTTGTGGAAAGCCTTCCCAGAAGATTTGAAGCTGTTATAGCTGCAAAGGATGGGCCAACTCAACATTGAACCCTACGGACTAAGCCTGGGATGCCATTAAAGTTCATGTGTGTGTAAAGGCAGGAGTTTTGACAATATCATGTGGGCTAACACATTTGAAAATCGTAAGTGTTCTTGTTTATCAGGTGCAATCACTATAGACTTAGGCTGACATGAAGAGACAGATTGAATGACACTGGTGGGCATGTACTTCCATTGGGAATGTCGGTGTGCTAACAATACAACCTATGTTATATAAATGGCTGCATTAGAGGGGTTCGTTTGCCCTGCGAAGAGGCTGTGTTATTTGCTGTGGTTTTTGGGGGAGTACGGCTGATATTGTGCATAATGACAAACGCCCCACTTGGGCTGTTAGTTGAAATTCTTGTACATTTTGCCCATCAAAAGTGTGGTTTTGCTGTCAATGTTGTGTATTGTTACTGTCTGATCATGCATTCATGGTTTGGTATCATCTGCTGACCTTCTACTCTTTGATCTCATTGCTTAATCATGTACTCAGAAATGCATCTTCCAGCAGAACCATCACCAATGTATGTGTGTGGAATGTGGGGTGGTGGGTGGTCATGTTGGAACATGTCTTTTTAATATTTTGTATTTTTTTTTTTAAGATGACTTTTTGTGTTTTTCGTTTCAACTCTTTTTATTGAAAAATTTTAAGTATAACAAGAAGGGTAGATGCAAAAACCATATGTCTAGTACATATAAATTCTCCAAAAATGTGTAGGTATAGATATGGGCACATGCTTATAAAACAAGATATTAGTCAAAAGAAGATATGATTAATAGAATATTGACTGAGGATCATCGGTAAAAAATCTTATCTAATTATCAGAGAAGAGTAAATAGTATTGGAAGGTGCAATACCAAAACTATATTGGTGGCTCCCAGGCCGGAGAAAGCCCACCGTCTCCCCGGTCATCCCAACTGGGAACAAATTGTGACCAGGAGGACAGGCGATAGCCACCTCCCTCCTAGGGAACCCCATAACAAACAGAGCTTAAGAGAAAATAATCTCTGAAATAGCATAGGAAACTGTACTAAAACAAACAAATGTAATCCGCTTAATTGTCCTCTTAGTGGAAGGCTTTATAAATCCCCCCTTTTTGTGTTTTTTTCTATAATCTTGCAGCTAAACATTTGTTGGCGGTTGGTGTCTGTTGAAAGTAGTTGTACTATGAAATGTGTAGCCTGCTATACACTGTGAAATTAAAGCTATGTCCATGATATGGCTTGGAAACATTTTAGATTGTAAGCTCCTATGAGCAGGGCCATTATATCCCAATTGCTAAATGTTTGTCTAAATGTACCACTTAACATACTAATGCCACTAATGAATGTACATAATTGTGTTGCTGCTGAGCAAATAAATGTAAAATCTTGAGCTATTTTTTTTTTTTATTTGTTTTGGGGGGAGCTGCGTTTGGAGAAGTGAACTGTCTTGCTAATGACAAATTATGAGAAGGTGTAAGGTGGATTAAAAAAAAAACCTAATCTCTTCAGCACACCTACAAGTAAATGATAAAGATTGTTTAACCACTTGCCGACCGTCAATCGGCAATTGACGGTGGCAAAGTGGCGCTGTAAGGCGAATCGCCGTCATATGACGGCGGCCGCCAGATCGCGCACAGTGAGTGCGCGCGCGCCGCTGGAGGCGCGCCCGCGCGCTCACTGTGTCCGGGGAGGGCCAGGGAGCGGGTGCGGCGGCTTCGATTGCCGCCGGCCACCCGCGATCCCCCCCCGGAGTGAAGGAGCGGAGGTCCGTGTAAGTAAAGGGAGGGGCCTGTGTCACTCGCGCGCCCGCGCGGAGGTCGCCGCGCGCGCGTGAGTGACACGCGCTAGACCGCCGGCGGCAGTATACTGCCGCTAAGCGGAATGTCGCGGTGAAACGGTGGCAGTTAACGGCTAACTGCCAGCCGTTCACCAATTTGTTAGAAATAGTAAATGAACATCCACACGACTTCTCTAATCCAAAAAAAAAATTAGGTGGAATGTGGAAGAGTATTAAACAGTAATCGTTCTGTCAAGTGAAGAGGTTTGCGTCGAGGGGGGTTTTGTTTATTTTTTTTTT
>BLSH010192308.1:620534-635402 GCA_018402905.1 Glandirana rugosa | reverse complement strand
CTGGTGGGGGTAATAGTGCCTCTTACCCTGGTCCCAGGCGGTCAGATGTCGGCCGATTAGATTTGGGCTTCTGGAGCTCTGCTTTCTTGCGTCTGCTCCCATCAACGTCCAGGCCACGCCCCCTCATAGCTTTCTAAGCACGACCGCATGTATCTGGGAGCTAGTGCGCAGAAATCCAGGGTATTCCCCGTGCACAGTTCCATTGTAGAATCCATCTTGTTGGAATGGGAACATCCAGAAAGAAGGCCTTTCTTTTCGGGCAATCTCAAACGTCGATTTCCGTTTGATAAGGATACAGCTCAGCCTTGGAATAAAATCCCGAAGCTGGATGCCCCTTTAGCCAAAATTTCAAAAAAGACGGATTTGGCCTTTGATGATCTTGGCTCGTTAAAAGATCTGATGGATAAAAGGGGGGACATACTCCTAAAAAGGGCATGGGATGCCTCGGCGATTAGTCTTAAGCCTGCGTTGGCAGCCACCTGCGTCGCCAGAAATCTAGACTGCTGGCTGACTCATATCACGGGGGTACATCTAGACAGCAATTACTGAAGTCATTCCCACTTATGTTTAACGCTGTGGGCTTTCTGGCAGACGCATCAGCGGAGTCGGTTAAGCTGGCGGCACGATCGGCAGCCTTAGTGAATGCGGCTAGGAGAGCTGTATGGCTAAAAGCTTGGCCAGGTGATACGGCCTCTTAGCTCAAGCTCTGCGGGCTACCGTTTTCTGGGGATTACTTGTTTGGGCCAGGGTTACAGGAAGCCCTGGAATGCACACAAGATAAAAAGAAGGCGTTCCCAGAGAGTAAGAAAAAGCAGGAAGGTAAGCGGCTTTTTCGCGGCTTTGGGCAACAGATTCACCAGGGAAAAGAAAGTCGCCCAAAGAAACATTGGTCGGCCCCAAGGGGCATGGAAGAGGAGGAGTCTTATTTAATCCTCCTCAAATCACCCCAAAGACCAAGTGACGCCAACATCCCAGTGGGAGGAAGACTGGGGGACTTCCTGCCACAGTGGAGAACAGCAACTTCGAGTCCATTTATCTTGGACATCATACGAGACAGATACAAGTTGGAGTTCAGTTCAGATCCCCCCCCAGATTTCTGGTTACCCATCTATCAAAGGATCGGGAGAAAGCTAGAGCCCTCTGCTTGCTGTTAGGTGACCTGGTAGACCAGAGGGTCCTCAGGAGGGTACACCTAGATGAGCAAGGACAGGGGGTGTACTCCCATGTCTTTGTGGTCAAGAAGCCCTCGGGCAAGTACAGGTTGATCCTAAACCTCAGACCTCTGATCAAGTCATTGAGGTACAAAAAATTCAGAATGGAGTCTATTTTCACAGTTTCTTTACTCCTGTTTCTGGAGTGTTTCATGGCCACGGTGGACTTGAGAGATGCTTATCTCCATATCCCCATTCATGGGGATCATCAAAAGTACCTCAGACTGGCAGTCAAGATAGACGCAAAAGTCTTTCATTATCAGTTCCGAGCACTCCCGTTTGGGCTGGCGGCCTCGCCAAGAAGGTACTGGAAGAGGCCTTAGCCCATCTGCGAATGAAGGCCATAACAGTGACTCTGTACCTGGATGATCTCCTGTTTGTGGCCTGTTCGGCACAGCAACTGGAGAAGGATTTGGGAGGTAGCACAGGGATTCTTACAATCCCTGGGCTGGTTGATCAACCAAGAAAACTCTCAGCTTATTGCTGCCCAGGAGGTATGTTATCTCGGCTACAGAATCTCGTCCACAGAGGAGAAAATATTTCTCCCGCCAGAGAAAATAGAGAAAGTGTACCTGGCAGTTGCACAGTTACATAGCAGTCAGGAGGCTCGAATCAGAGAGGTTATGAGAGGAGTGGGGCTGATGACCTCTTGCTTTCCGACAGTTCCCTGGGCAAGGTGCCATCAGAGACCATTGCAAAACCACCTGTTGACTTGTTGGGATGGCAGTCAACAAAGTCCCTTATGCCCTTACCAACCAGGGTCAGGAGGTCGCTGTGGTGGTGGACAGCCAGGCACAATCTGGAGAAAGGTCTAGAGTGGGCCAGACCAGAGGCACAGATAGTGACAACAGATGCCAGTTCCTTTGGGGGCGGAGCTCACCTAAAGGAAAGCTTGGCACAGGGGTCATGGTCTTCTCAGGAAGCCAAGAGGTCCTCGAATCAGAGGGAACTATTGGCTATCCAGAGGGCCTTACAGGCCTTCCAGCCACAGGTAAAAGGGCAGCATCTGCAAATTCGTACGGACAATGCAGCGGCAGTCGCCTATGTAAACAAGCAAGGAGGGACAAAAAGCCCTACCTTGCAGCAGATAGCAGGCAAACTTTTCACCTGGGCCGAATGGAACATGGCGTCCCTAAGAGCAGTACATCTGAAAGGGACTCAAAATTCTCTAGCGGACTTTTTAAGTCACCAACACGTGAAACAGGACGAATGGGCCCTCAACAAGGAGGTATTCGAGGAGATAGCGCTAAAGTGGGGACGTCCGGAGATGGACCTTTTTGCCTCAGAGGAAAAGGAAAAAGTTGCTGAGTTCTTTTCTCTATGCCTTTGAGATAAAGCCAAGGGGATAGATGCCCTAGCCAGTGCATGGAAGTACAACCTCTCTTATGCCTTCCCCCCAGTGAGACAAGTAGCAGCAGTAATCAGGAAATTCATGAGAGAACAGCTCCTAAAGAATCAAGAATTCTCGGATAGGGTAGTACGCACCCTGCTAGCTTGTCGAAAGACGGTGACCAGAGCCATATACAACAAAGTATGGAGACGCTTTAATGCATGGTTGGCAGAAGAAGGTCATTCAGAACCGGGCATCCCGCAGATCTTAGATTTTTTCCAAGCAGGCGTGGAGTTGGGCCTGTCCATTAGTACACTAAAAGTACAGGTGGCTGCTTTGAGTGTATTGCTACAAATCTCACTCCAGTAGGATCGGTTTCTCAAAAATTTCTTTAAGTCCCAGTTCAGATCCAGGCCAGTAAGGATTCAGGCCTGCCCAGCCTGGGGCCTTTCTCTGGTACTAGTGGCTCTTACAGGAAGCCCTTTTGAGCCTATAGAAAAAGCTGTACCCAAGTGGGTTACTCTGAAATCTATTTTTTTGGTAGCAATCACCTCAGCCATAAGGGTGAGTGAGTTGCAAGCCCTCTCAGTAAGGGAGCCTTTTTTATGGATATTTGAGGACCGGGTGGTGCTAAAAATCGACCCAGGGTTCCTCCCTAAGGTGACTACGCCTTTTCATAGGGAACAGGACATTGTCCTGACAACTTTTTTCTCATCCTCAAAAAATAGTGGGGAAAATAGATTTAATTTATTAGATGTAAGAAGGTCCCTGCTAAGATATCTAGAAATTAGTAGGGACTTCAGAAAGTCAGAGTCTTTGTGAATTTCTCGGGAACGCGTAAAGGGTGTAAAGCGACCAAATCCTCTATTGCTCGGTGGATTAGGACAACAATTGTTGAGGCATACAGGTTGGCAGGAAAGCAGGTACCAGTAGTCAGGGTGCACTCGACCAGGGCAGTGTCAACTACGTGGGCTGAGAGGGCCGGCGCTACTCCAAAGGACATCTGTAAGGCAGCAACATGGTATAGCTACTCCACATTTGCCAAACATTACCGCCTAGACCTGTTAAGAGAAAAGGAACAGGCATTTGGTCGGAAGGTCCTCCAGGCAATGGACCCACCCTAACAGTGTGAGTTTTCTTGCTTATCATCTCAAGGCTGTCCTTGAAGACGAAAGGAGAAAACCAGAGTTACACTTACCGGTAACTCTTTTTCTAGGAGTCTTCCAGGACAGCCTGGATTTCCCACCCTAATCTTGTGTTTGGTACAGGTGATGTGTACTAACGTTATGCAAGTGTGTTGTGTTTTTTCAGGCCTTCCGGCGGTTCTTGTGGAGACTGAAGGAGAGGCCTGGAGGACCACCTTTTGAGTTCTGGGGTGTTGGTGTTTCCTGTCCCGGAGGGAGGAGCCATATGTCTCAAGGCTGTCCTGGAAGACTCCTAGAAAAAGGGTTACCGGTAAGTCTAACTCAGGTTTTTTTTTTTGGTCCACACCAGAATTGGATTGCATGGGTGTTCACGCCCATGCGATCCGATTAATGTCCGAACTGTTAGTTTGTATCGTGATATGTGAGCTGAAATTGGGGTGTCATTAACAATGTATTGACGCTCCCAGCAGGTCACACATGGCAGTGTGAAATGCAATGTGGGAACCTGCAGTGGATTTGCAGGGTTCCCGCTTTGCACAAGTGTGAACCGGCACTCCTGATGAATTTAGCTGGTGGATAGGCAGTGTTGTACATCTCAAACCGAGCCTTTGTCTGTCATTCACCTGCCTATTACTAAAAAAAAATTGTGCTTGTGATCAAATATTCGCAAGCAAGTGTGGCTTTGTCCTCTGACCCGGGAATGTCATTGTGTTCACCCGGAAGTGCCCTTGCTGGTCAGGATCTTTATATAGGTGGATATAGCGAGGTTCCATTTCAGCAAAGAGGAGGTGCTACTCATTTGACGGGTAAGTGTAAGAAATATACTTGTGCTTACACCATGTGGGGGAGGATGCGGTAGCTATATTTGGTGGGGATGGGGGTAATTTATTTGTTCATGTGGGATCACCACACATTCGCTTCCTGCCAGGGCAGCCATCAGAAATGTTGGGGCCTGTTAAACAGCTTTAGACTGCCCCCCCTTCTGACCACCAACATTCCCCAGGACCATCCCACCACATCTGCCCACTGGCCACGGGTGTACACATGTCGCAGCCCCAGTAGGAATTATACACCCTGTCACACTTACTGGGTGTAGCCTGCCAAGCATGACTCATTCAAGTGAAGTGTGCAATGCATGCTAGTGTGGGATCCAAGGGGTTAAAAAAACAGTGCACAGGCAGCACAGCCTCACCCAATGCTTGCAATAAGATCTCGTGCCGAGCCATAGGTGCTGGAGGTCCCAAACTTGGTCCAGTTGTGGTCCAGTTGGCCCTCTCCATGTGACCCAAGTTTGGTATTTTTTATCGCCTATGGTTCAGGAGAATGGTGTCCCCAAACTGGGTGCCCCCCATAGACGCCAATGTTAAGTCCGAAGTTCATCCGACAATTGCTGGTCACTTTTAGGACCTGGTATGACCGAACCATAGATGCCGGAGGTCCCAAACCTGGCCCAGTTGTTGCCCAGGAGGTGCTCTCTATGTGACTAAAGTTTGGTATTTTTATGGTTTGGGAGAATGGTGTCCCCAAACTGGGTGCCCCCCTCCCAAAACTCCAATGTTAAAGACTGCTAAAGTTTTTGTTGTAAGGGCCCTTGAGACACTGGGGACCCTTACAACAGTACGGCCTGTACCCCCCTGATGACGGCCCTGCTTCATGCCCATGCGCACACATCACTTCCTGGTTATAGGCACATTACACTTCCTGCATGTATTCTGCTGATGTAAATGAGTTTGGAGTGTGTGTGTGTATGTATGTGTATATATATATATACTGTATATATATATATATTTGAGAGAGCTGCTTTTATATTTTATATATATCTGAGAGAGTTGCTTATATATACTCCTTTTACACTTGGCTGAGTTTTCCTGAAACTATTCATATCTATGCTACTTCAAGTGGCACCAACTTCAAAGTAGTCCCTGTGCTACTTTGGTGTGACTTGAGGTTCCTAGCTTTCAATATTACACAGGCATTCTCTGAAATTGGGACAATGTCGTGGGCAAACTGCATTACTTTCAGGATAACACCTTTGACTTAGGCCCCATTCGCACTTGTGTGACTTGAAAGTCATGCAACTTTGATGTGACTTGAAGCAATGCCTGTGTAATCTTGAGGTCTAGAGACCTCAAGTCATATCAAACTTGGACCAAAGTAGTTCAGGGACTAGTTTGAAGTTGATACCACTTGAAGTCAGACAGCTGTGAATGCTACTCATTGGAAATCACAGGGTCCAACTTGACAGGCGACTTTGCAGTCCCAAGTCACAAGACAAATTGCACAGGTGTGAAAGGGGCCTTAGATATTCACCCAAAAGTGGAAGCTCTGCTTATCTCTCTCCTCCCCCTTCTGATGCCACATTTGGACATTTGGCACCTTTTAGGGGGGGATCTGTTTTGGACATTTACCTGTCCCCACTTCCGACAGACCTCACTGCAGTGAGGTATGGCAGAAATTTGTCACCCCTCCTCCTTCCCTGCCAGGCCATTCAGAAATCGCAGCGCCCTTTGTGCATGCGCAGTAGGGAATCGGCAATGGAGGTGATAGCACCTGAGAGCCAATGGAAACATGAGCTGGGGTGCCAACATCACTAGCTTCCAGGACAGTGTCCTAATAATTAAAGTCAGCAGTTGCAGGATGTGTAGCTGCTGACTTGTACATTTTCTGTGGTGGGGGGCTGACGCACCACTTTAATATCAGCTTGGTTACCTAGATTGGTGAGCTGGGATTGAGCCCCAGCTATCACATGGTACTTGGGCTTATCTCAACAACCTGTACCATGTGAATAGCTTCAGTTAATCACAGATCAGTAGTAATCCCAGCTGCCATGAATGTCAAACAATTCTGACTGTTCAAAGTTTGGCTGGTACCATGATTTGTATGGTATAAGCAAGCCTACATGATACATTTAAACAAGGCTATCTAGAGCTTCGTACACACGGTGCGACAGTCCTATGCAAATGGTCATACGATCACTCATTATACGATTATCCGACCGTTAGTACGCGCGATTAGAACAGCCGACGTACGACGGTCGTACAACAGGAGTTGGATGAGCAAACTAGAGAACTTTGGTTGTACCAACAAGTGGTCGTACGACCGTTGTATGGTGTGAACAGAGAAGTAGGTCCAACAAGTTGTACTTTGCAAAACACGCATGCTCAGAAGTCAGTCACGGCCGGAAGTGTTCGTTCCTAATTTACAAATTACATACACCTGAAATTTCTCTATATATGTTCATAACACGTCACTACATTAGGCTTGGTCGTACGATCGTTTAGTGCATGTCAGTACGCGCGATACATGAGCCAACATACGATTTGGGCCGTACGACCATGTGTGTACGAGACTTAACTCACAGAGTAGTTCAATGGTATGGATGGTATGACCTTCTGAAAGCTTGCATTATACTCAGAATTAGATGCTGAAAATATGCGAACACATATTCACCAATTAGCCAATGCACATCAGTTTGATTGCTTCCATACTATGAATTCTTTAAATGCATGCAATGGTGTGTACATATTCAATAATATTATAGTGTGGAATTGGAATAATCACACACTAGTTAACGTGCCGGCAGTTAGTTTGTAGAGAATTAACATAATCCAAGATGAGAAAATGTATTTTCTATGGTTGGTTGTGCTCAAGTCGATAGTGTAGTGGTTCCTTCTGATACCTTCAAAGCTTACAGCTACAGGTTTGGGTCCTACCGGTGTCATCACTACACCTTGCATTGTTCTTGGCATTATATTCTGAAAATATGTGAAGGCATATTTGCCAATGCCCATCAGTTTGATTGCTTCCATACTATGAACTTATGCAATGGTATGTACATATTCAATAATATTATAGAGTGGGATAGGAACAATCACACACTAGTTAATGTGCCAGCAGTTAGTTTGTAGAGAATTAACAGAATCCAAGATTAGTAAATGTATTTTCTATGGTTGGTTGTGCTCAAGTCGATAGTGTAGTGGTTCCTTCTGATACCTTCAAAGCTTACAGCTACAGGTTCGGATCCTACCGGTGTTCATATTCGCCAATGGTTTCCATTTTGCTGAGGTAGTTCCCATACACTTTTTCAAGCAAATCATGTTCATACAAGCCTTCAATGGATTCTGCATGTTCAAGCCCAATTGACATCAGCTATTCCCACATATGCCGATTAAGAAGGCATATTTGCGGCAATAACGCGATTTTGCGTTCGCATGATCGTCCAGTATATATATGCTAATTGACTTGAATGGGCGTAATTTTTAGGCGTCGCACAATCGCATATTCACGATATAGTGAATAAGCCCCTATGAATATTAATTGGTTAATTGTCCCAATGTATTTAAAAGAACCATTGTGGCAACTGACGTTACAGTGTCTGAACAAATAAACTCCATTTCTCATGAAAAGACAGGTATGTGCGCACAACCGCTATCAGCCTAGTAGGTGTGCATATATATATAAATATATATATATATATATATATATATTATAATATACCACAAGGATGATATATAACAATATGTAATAAAAATAAGTAAAAAGATGAGATATAAAAAATAATTAAAATTAAAATTAAAATTAAAGTCCCTACCACATCACACAATTTGTGAGGTGGAAGTGGAAGTTCATGAATGTTCCAGGAGGAGGCAGCCAATCCCAAGAAGCTGAACCGGGCTTCACAAAACTGAAAGAAAAGAAAAGAAGGGAGGCGCCTCTAAGTGCAGTATTAAAAGCAGGTTTATTCCAAAGAGAGATTAAAAACACTCACTAGATATCAAGGAATAATCAGCAAGAGAACTAGTCCATAGTGGCGTCACTGTAGGTTCTGTGCACCAGGGAGTGTGTCTCCTGACACTGCGGTGGATCTCTGGTCGTCTGTGGAAAAGATGGTGAAGCCGACTGTGTATCCAGGACAAGGCTCGGACCGCAGGAGACAGGGCGCAGACGAGTGACGTCACTGCTTATGCAACGCGTTTCATTGGGCGAACGGCCCAGGTGACTGTAAGACCGCGCCTCTTCCTCAGGCAAGGACTGTTCAGTACGGGAACATGCTGGACATATATTGGCTAAACAGGTGGGGGGGCAGAACAAATGTAAATTACCCCACTGAGGCAATGTCCAGAGTTGAAAAACAGTGTATGCAAAGGAGGTATATGCGGAGAAGCAACATTGAAATACACAGCAATATAATGCAATATAGGGGCAACAGCACGGGTGCAGATGAATAATAGATGTACTGTTAATGTATACCAAGATACAATCATAAGGACATGTGAATATAAACTGGGGAAACAAGAAAGTATATATATCTTAGGGGCACTGCATGATAGAGCCTAATGTATGTATGATATCATATATATACATTAGCACAAAGTCAAAGAGAAGGGGAGAGATGTGCAAAAAATATATACATAAGTTACCCAAATATAATGCAATGCGAAAACATTTTTTTATTATTATCACTCCCTCACACAAGACATGCGAGTGGGGGTGAGGTCGCTAGTACGTTTTGTGGGGAAACAATATATATAAAATGGACATGACTGAAAGATAAGGGAATGGTGCATAGGCATGGTATGTCAAAACAGAGCCGTGTGCTGCATGCGCGATTCATACGCCCATTCGCAGAAAGGGTTGGGACAAATGAATCGCATAAAAACAGCATGTTCACGGATCGCATGGGGACAACATATTCATGGAAGCATCTGGCAAATAATATTAGTAGTCTACATGCGATCAATACTCCACCACACAGATTACTGAGAATTGAGCATAGTGTCGCATATGTAGACTGTACATAATGGTCATCACATGAAAATATGTAGAAATTTATATGAAAGATAGGTGCATGTACACAATATATCTAGCAGAGCCATGTGCACGAATAGTATGCGCTCAAAACAAAAAAGATAGGGCCGTGCGTTACACGCACGGATCGCACGTCCGATCAGAGAGGCACATATTTATGAAAAGGGCACCCCATATAAAAACCGCTATAGGACTGTTAGTATTAATGATGGCAAAACCCAGACTGATGATGGTGAAGGTACAAAATAACAGACAGGTAGGGATAACATACTACAAGATTGATGACGTCTCAATGCTTTCATTTAGGCCGCCAGGTGAGAGGACATCTAACGTAAATATCCAAAAAGTTTCCCTAGCGCAGAGTTTTTTAAAACGTTCTGCTTCGGGTAATGTGGAGGCAATCTGCTCGATAACCCAGACCCTCAGGCCCTGTGTGGACTTCTTGTGTTTCTCCAAGAAGTGTCTGGGTACGCTATGGTAGTCCTCTCCTTCTTCAATAAGCCTCCGGTGTTCGCCAAAGCGACACCTTAAAGGTCGAATGGTGCGGCCCACATATAGTAAGCCGCACGGACATGTGAGGCCATACACCACAAAGTTGGAAGAGCAACTATAGAACTGATTCAGTGTGTATGTCTTTCCTTTGGATTCAAATGAAGATTGACCGTGATTTACAAAGGCGCATGTTTTACAGAGTGCCTTGCTGCATTGAAACATTCCTACCAAAGGAATTAGGGTAGGTAGTAGATTCGGCCCTAGAGTTTCTGAGCTTGCTGGGCGCGATCCTCCCTTTCAGGTTGGGAGCTCGGCGATAGGTCACAAACCATGGTTTGTAGACCATTGTAACCAGAATCCCTATGGTCTATCCTTTACTCATGTCTCCAGTCCCAGTACCTTAGCATTCCTAGACCTGGAACTGTACCATGCAGGAGATAGTATACTGGCTCGTAACTATACTAAACCTACAGCTGGCAACTCCTTCCTGCATTATAAGAGCTGCCACTATCCCCCGTGGGTAAAGAACATCCCGAAGGAGCAGTTCTGTAGACTGAGGAACAACTGTACGGCTACTGATGATTATGTTGCTCAGGGCACTCTTCTAAAAACAAAGTTTCTAGAAAAAGCCTATCCGGAGACTTTGGTAGATGAGGCGTTTGAGGCATACAAAACAAAAAAAACGCCCAAAAAGCGTGATGTAGAAAATCATTCCCTCCGCTTTATTACTACCTTCCATACCAAACATTAAAAAATGGAAAATATACTCTCCAGACATTGGAACGTCCTACTGCAGGACCCCCACCTTAGAGACACATTACCCCCTGAGTCTCGTGTGACCTATCGCCGAGCTCCCAACCTGAAAGGGAGGATCGCGCCCAGCAAGCTCAGAAACTCTAGGGCCGAATCTACTATACCTACCCTAATACCTTTGGTAGGAATGTTTCAATGCCGCAAGGCACTCTGTAAAACATACGCCTTTTTAAATCACAGTCAATCTTCATTTGAAACCAAAGGAAAGACATACACACTGAATCAGTTCTATAATTGCTCTTCCAACTTTGTGGTGTATGGCCTCACATGTCCGTGCGGCTTACTATACGTGGGCCGCACCATTCGACCTTTAAGGTGTCGCTTTGGCGAACACCGGAGGCTTATTGAAGAAGGAGAGGACTACCATAGCGTACCCAGACACTTCTTGGAGAGACACAAGAAGTCCACACATGGCCTGAGGGTCTGGGTTATCGAGCAGATTGCCTCCACATTACCCGAAGCAGAACATTTTAAATAACTCTGCGCTAGGGAAACTTTTTGGATATTTACGTTAGATGTCCTCTCACCTGGCGGCCTAAATGAAAGCATTGAGACGTCATCAATCTTGTAGTATGTTATCCCTACCTGTCTGTTATTTTGTACCTTCACCATCATCAGTCTGGGTTTTGCTATCATTAATACTAACAGTCCTATAGCGGTTTTTATATGGGGTGCCCTTTTCATAAATATGTGCCTCTCTGATCGGACGTGCGATCCGTGCGTGTAACGCATGGCCCTATCTTTTTTGTTTTGAGGGCGTACTATTCGTGTACACGGCTCTGCTAGATATATTGTGTACATGCACCTATCTTTCATATAAATTTATACATATTTTCATGTGATGACCATTATGTACAGTCTACATATGCGACACTATGCTCCATTCTCAGTAATCTGTGTGGTGGAGTATTGATCGCATGTAGACTACTAATAATATTTGGCAGATGCTTCCATGAATATGTTGTCCCCATGCGATCCGTGAACATGCTGTTTTTATGTGATTCATTTGTCCCAACCCTTTCTGCGATTGGGCGTATGAATCGCGCATGCAGCACACGGCTCTGTTTTGACATACCATGCCTATGCACCATTCCCTTATCTTTCAGTCATGTCCATTTTATATATAGTGTTTCCCCACAAAACTTACTAGCGGCCTCACCCCCACTCGCATGTCTTGTGTGAGGGAGTGATAATAATAAAAAAAAAATTTTCACATTGCATTATATTTGGGTAACTTATGTATATATTTTTTGCACATCTCTCCCCTTCTCTTTGACTTTGTGCTAATGTATATATATGATATCATACATACATTAGGCTCTATCATGCAGTGCCCCTAAGATATATATACTCTCTTGTTTCCCCAGTTTATATTCACATGTCCTTACAATTGTATCTTGGTATACATTAACAGTACATCTATTATTCATCTGTACCCGTGCTGTTGCCCCTATATTGCATTATATTGCTGTGTATTTCAATGTTGCTTCTCCGCATATACCTCCTTTGCATACACTGTTTTTCAACTCTGGACATTGCCTCAGTGGGGTAATTTACATTTGTTCCGCCCCCCCACCTGTTTAGCCAATATATGTCCAGCATGTTCCCGTACTGAACAGTCCTTGCCTGAGGAAGAGGCGCGGTCTTACAGTCACCTGGGCCGTTCGCCCAATGAAACGCGTTGCATAAGCAGTGACGTCACTCGTCTGCGCCCTGTCTCCTGCGGTCCGAGCCTTGTCCTGGATACACAGTCGGCTTCACCATCTTTTCCACAGACGACCGGAGATCCACCGCAGTGTCAGGAGACACACTCCCTGGTGCACAGAACCTACAGTGACGCCACTATGGACTAGTTCTCTTGCTGATTATTCCTTGATATCTAGTGAGTGTTTTTAATCTCTCTTTGGAATAAACCTGCTTTTAATACTGCACTTAGAGGCGCCTCCCTTCTTTTCTAAACTCCATTTCTCAGTCTGTCTCTCTTTTGATTCTTGAAGTAAATAACGTTCATTATTTATCATTTTATTTTGTCATCTCTATTAAACTTATTGTTGAAAGCTCTGAAATCCCTTGCTCCACAATGCTGGACTATGGGGCTGGGCAAACTTCATTGACATTGAGTTTGCCCAAGACACTAACAATCAAATGAGAAATAAACCTGCCCCTACTGATATTGAAACCATGGATGGCTTACCTTCAGGACCTGTTACACATGAGACCACCCCGCTTGAACTCCAAATTTAGGCTGACCATCATGAGAGCAACCCTGGGCATTCTTTGATTCTCTATCCATAATCCTTCCATCAACTGGGGAACACGGGTTATACATTTTACGTCTGGCCATTGCAAAGGGTATTGCAAAGAATCTTACCAAATAAGGCCATCACTAAGCATGATTTTATGAGCAGTTGTGGTAACTACTTAGCCATACAACAAGCTGCTTCCACACTATTATGAGCTCTGAGATGTTTCTGATAAAAAGAATGCCAATCAGTTACCTCCTGATTGCCCATATGACTGTCCAATTCAATTGCTTATAGGGGCAGAAATACCCTTTAGTCATATTTATTCAGAACCTGAACTAAAGATGCTCAGGGAGTGGCTTGAGGAGAACTTCTTCCTGAACACTATCTTGGTAGTCACTGACCTTTTCACTAAGATGGCTAATTTTATCATTTTATACCAGTTAAGGAGGGTATTTAACCCTTTCACTGCCAG
The DNA here is from genome assembly GCA_018402905.1 of Glandirana rugosa. Lineage (NCBI taxonomy): Eukaryota > Metazoa > Chordata > Amphibia > Anura > Ranidae > Glandirana > Glandirana rugosa. The sequence goes on along the minus strand of BLSH010192308.1, from coordinate 621,885 downwards.
AAACGTTTTTGCATTTTTTTTTTTGCACACATGTGCAATCATTTTAGGTCTGAAGATTGCATAAAACCACCAAAACATTATATATTTTCTGAAATCAGACACTATAATAAATAAAATAGTGGTATTTTCAAATTGTTTATGTTACACAATATTACCACAGAGGTTTAGGAAATGTGAAATGTCAGCACAAAATACACTAAAGTTAATTTAAGGGCAAATAAACGCAATGAATTACCCAATTTTGGAAAATATAAAAAATGAAATTGCACTGAATAAATAGATACCCAACACATCAAGTCTTAAATATGCGTGCACCCGTGAAATGGCAACAAACTTCAGTTCCCTATATTTTCTAAAGGCAGCAATTTAAAAGCCCCCTATAGGACATCTATTTAGCATTACGGAGGAGGTCTGGTGCTAGAAATATTTCTCTTACTCTGGAATGCATGGCAATATGTAACATGTGTGTCGCAATCAATGTTTTCATGCGTAGATTACCCAGACGCAAGCGTTTATGTTTATACATGAGTATATGTGGGGGTTGGGGGCTTTAAAAAATTTTTTAATCACATAGGGGACAAAAATTATGATTGTTTTGGTGACAGGTTGTCTTTAATGAGACATCCAGGGTGTTTTAGGCTCCCCTGTGCTCCAATGAATGTAATGCAATGTTGATCATATTACATTCTTTCTCAGCCATGCTGGTCGGTGACACTGACAGGTGGACCTGGAAGTGACTTCAAACATCTGGGTCACCAACAAGAAGGGGAGGAGGCTGGAGGTGTGTCCGCTCTGCTCCTTCCACCATACCCTGTGGCACCCGCTATGCCAATCCTGGGCATGCAGATGGGCAAGCTGAGCCTGGGATACATGGAGGGGGCATGCGCGTGGGGGGCCCCATTACCGAGGTGTGTAACAGCAATCCGGCATCACCTGATTTCATCTGACAGGTAGCAGTCTGCTTGTCAAATTTGGACACAATTCTGGTGGTTGCAGCTACTAGGAGTGTGCGTAACCCCCCCCCCCCCCACTGTCAGGTCGGTTTAAACTGTTCGTCTGACGATGGACAGTCTACTTTAGTCCACTACGGCCTAACGACAATGTGTGGAGCCATTACCCCGGGGGGTGCGCGTACGGGGGAGGTACATAGGGTCCGAGTCGAACGGGTAGACGTACGGGTCCTAACCGTATCGCCCACGGTGTCCCATACCACCTTCCTCGTCTCGCCTGTGTGGAGGTCGGAGGAGGGGAAGAACAACCACTGGGTCTACAAACTTCAGTGAAGGTCCAGGTGGACAGTCACAGTGGCTGGTCGTACCGACTCTTTCTTACATTATACTAGTTGTAACGT
>BLSH010192308.1:604739-616297 GCA_018402905.1 Glandirana rugosa | reverse complement strand
TCAACCAGGAACAAGGTGCAGGTATCCTGCGTAACAATAGGGGAGAAGATGTCAGCCGGATCATGGTGTGGCTGTAGACCATCGCCCGAAACGTGGCTGGTGCTTTCTATGTTAGTTGTGTATGCCTCTAGAAGTTTTAGCTTTGTTGCTTTTTTTTTTGTGGGTTACTTTGTTCCAATCCCACACGGGTTTTGTTGTCTGCTTTTCCTGTGTTGGTTCAGGAACGTGTTCCGTTGTGATTTTCCACTCTCTGAGCTTTTGTAGGCCCTCCTGGAGGGAGGAAATGAGGTATGAGGAACCTTCCCATGTAACCTTTAGAGTTGCCGGATACTTCCATTGATATAGGATTTGGTGATTCCTGAGGGCTTTCGTTATGGTTAGTAAGTTCTTTCTCTTTTGTAGAGTGAATGCTGAGAGGTCTGGTAGGATTTGTAGGGGTGTTGCTTGTTCCGGAAGGTGCTGCTTCTTTCGGAAGGCCAGCAGTATGGCTTCCTTAGCCTGGAAGTAGTGCATCCTCAGGAGTACATCCCTGGGAACCTCCTTAGGGAGGAAAGAGGGCTTGGGGATCCTGTGGATCCTATCTATAGTTAGGTCAGAGTTCGTCAATGTGGGCACAGCTTTGTGAAATATGTCTTTGACGTAATGAGACAGTTGTGCCGGTTGCACTGATTCCGGAATCCCTCTAATTTTTAGATTATTGCGTCTGGAGCGATCCTCTAGATCTGCCACTTTAGCCTTCAGCCAATCAATTTCTTCTGAGTGAGACGCATGTGCATCCACCAAGTTGTTATATGACTCTACACAGGTTCCCATAGTTTCCTCTAGCTGACCCACTCTATCCCCTAGTTCTTGCACTTCTGTGGTATATTGCTTAAAACATGCTAGCATATCCGTCTGTAGGGAAGAACGTAGTGAGAGGAGCATGTCCTTCATCATGGTATCTGACATTGGTTGTCCTGTTGTCGGGAAAGAAGCGATGGGGTCTGGGTTCTGGTCAGGAGTCATTGTGGTGGTGGTACTGAGCTCCATTTCGGGTTCATCAGGGTCATCAGAGTCTCTATCCCACCTTGGCCTAGATTTGGCGGGACTTTGGAGCCCTGGAGCATCTAGAGTTGGTGGGTCTGCTGTTTTGTCCTCTGAGAATACAAAGGTGGCAGCTGCTAAAGGTCCGTCCTTAAGTGGCAAGGCCAAAGCGGCGTCTCTATTGTTTTGTGTATCCTTGGTCAGTCTTGGGAAGTAACCAGGCATTTTTTGCAATTGCGGGTCCTCTCTGCGTCTACGTGACATTTTAGTGAGTGATAATGTTGTAAAGTCCTTGTGGGAGAGGAGAGTGTTGTTCTAGGGCTTATTGTAGTGCCACGTCTCAGGCTTGGTGCATAGCTATATGGTCATTTTGTTGCTGACATACCAGTGGTACTGAAACATGTTGCTTGATCACAGGAGAGATTAGTAAAGTCGAGTGAGATTGCTTTTCTGAGTATTAGACTTTGTGGGCACAGGTTAGGTGCAGGCTGGGTGTACCAAGATGGCCGCTCCGCCAGTCTGAGTTGTCCTTCTGGTACCTTTTTCTGCTCTCTCCCAAACTTCACCTGGGTGGACAGGGGAAGCAACACTGATGCAGTGGGTCGCCTAGTCAGGGGAGCCTGTCGTGGTGTTGTTTTCCCCTCTTGTGAGGGCTCGTTACCAGGCCGCAAGATGGCTGCCGATATGCGCGGGTAGGCCGCAAATGAAGCCGGGGAGTCGATTTTGGGCTTCGGCCGATCGCGGGTGTAGTTTCTCCGATTTCGGCCGTTTTTTTTGTCCCCCTTGCTGGTGTCCAGTCTGGGTGAGGGTCTCTCTGGGTAGGTGTATGATCTTGTATGCAGAGTGGAGCGGAGTGGAGCGGGTACGGGAGGTATATGGGCCGGGAGTGCCGTTTCAATAATCGCCCGTTTTTTCCCTTCCAACCTTCCCCAAAGTGTGCCGTAGGGTGTTAAGGGTTTGTGCTGGTCTTTGGGAGACTCACCACTTCTTGTAGATGAAGGATGTTCGTGGATTTTCTTTGTCTCGGGCAGGAGCTCCTGTTCAGAGCTGCTTCCTCTCCACGCGTCAAGCCACGCCCCCGAAAACAGTTATTATTAAGCATGAACTCCAATAAGTCAAGCACAAAATCATTTTGGTGAGCCATATCAGGAAATATATTCCTCAGAAAGTACTCAATCGCTTGTAGGCCCCACCGGTGGGGAATCTACATAAATGGATTCCACGTCGACCCCCACCAGTAGCTAACCCCGGTCCATCTTGATGCCGTCAATCCTCGCTAGGACATCCTTCATGTCTCTAACATATGATCTAAGGGTGGGAACCATAGGCTTCAGCAATTCATTGATGTACCTGCCTACCCTTTCAAAGAGACCCTGGATCGCTGAAACAACGGGCCTCCCAGGGGGATTGACGGCATCTTTATGTAGTTTAGGGATTGTATAGAGTATTGGGATGTTATATTCTTCAACACTAAGATACTCAAATTCCCTACTGGTGAGAAGTCCTTCTTCCCATGCCCAAAATAATTTCCTATTGAGTGTTTCTATCAGTGTGGGGAAGGGGGAAGTAGGAAGTTTAACATATGTTGACTGTTCACTAAGTTGTCTCCTAATCTCCTTAACATTGTTCTCCTCGCTGAGGAGGACTATGTTACCTCCCTTATCATTTTTTTTATAATTACATTTTTCGCCTCTTTAAGTTCTTGAAGAGCCCTTCTTTCCTTTTTAGTGAGGTTATCCATTCCCATATTGCCCTAATCCATTTGTTGTAGATCCTGACTTACAGACTCAAAAAATTGATTAATGAATCTATTTTTAGATAAAGGCAGCATTTTTTTGGACCTAATTTTAAGGTCAATACGTCTCAAAGTGACATTTGTCGTTTATTCAAGAGTCCTCATAGTCTGATTCCCCTGAATCAAGCAGGGACATGAGGTCCTCAAGGGCCTTGCTTTCTTCTTCTCCCATATTTTCAGCCTCCAAATGGGCCCCATTTTTGTGTTCAAAAAGGTAACGTAAGAGGACCTTTCGTAAAAATAAATTAAGGTCCTTGAAGACCACAAACTCCTCCATACTTTGTTTAGGAGAGAAAGAGAGGCCCTTACTTAGGACTCTAACATGTTCCTCTCAGAAGGAACTAGGACAAATTAATCACTTTCATATCCCCTAGGCCTAAAAGGGAATTTTCTAAAATTTTTCTTCTCTGACTCCTTGTCTTGCCTTGTACCCCCTATCTTTCCCTTTTCTTTCTCTCCTTCTCTTTCTTTTTCTACTTCTAAGGGAACTTTTTTCTTTGTTCCTTTTAGGATACCAGCTTTCCCCTGATGGCTTCTCCCTGGAGACCTCAAGACGTCTCCGTCCGGGTCTAAAAAAGAGACCCCCACAAAGCGTATTGAGCTCTCACTATCACCTTCACTATATAACCCTTCTTCTCCAGACTGGGAGAAAGGGGATCGTGGTCTTCTACATCCTGACCTATTCCTTCCTCGCTGCGAGGACAAATCAAAGATTTTCCCTTTGTCCAAATCTTGCAAATTGCGTTTAAATGTTTCCATGTTTAGTGATCTTGAGGTTCCTTTGGACCCGATCTATCTCCTTTTTAACTATTTCCTTTTGTTTTTGAAATTCCTCTTCTTCTCTGAAAGGGTTCAGTTCCGAACTACTTTTATCAATTTCATTTGTAAGTTCATCCAACTGAATCCTTTCCTCCTCATAAGTTTCCTATAAGTTTCATCAAACTAATAACGTGTGAGATACACAGGTCTTTCCATTTGGGCAAAAAAACGATCAGTTTGCAGATGTTCTACTGGAATCACTCTATCCCTAAGGCCTCTGGGGATCATTTTTTGTGTTATATAGCTGTCTAAGAAGGAAACATTCCATTTCCTGTTAAGATGTTTTATGAGGAGTTTTTTATGACTCTTAAATCTTCTCCTAATTTCCTCCTTCTTAGTCTCTATATCTGTTGCGTCACCATTAAGGGCTGCTCTTATCTCTGTATCTATTTCTTCTCCCAACACATAGGCCATGACTCACCCACGTGGGGAAGAAGAGAGAGGAGACAAAAAAAAAAGAGAAGGGGGGGTCACTCCAAACACCACCCCTCCTTCCCTTCTTAGGCTACTTATCAGAACCACAAGGGCTGAGGGGGACCCAACTATCAAGAGCGCAGGGCCCTACCACCCATGGGCATTGAACATAAAAGAATTTGCTAGCAATAAAATATCAGCCTAACCAAAACGTACTGTTAGTGGTGGAGTGGGGGTGTCAATACCAGCGTTTCAATGGCATGCAAATTTAAAATATATGTAATAACAGTAACATTCTCTGGGAGTCAAACCAGAACAGGTCACCGGTACCCATACACAAAGGCACAATATGAAATGGAGGTAAGACTCACCTGAGATCAGGGCTGGTCCACTCACTGAAATAGCGTGGGGCTCAGTGGCAAAAAAGGGGGGCTACGCCAAAAGGACAAAACAATAAAAACGTACACTCAGGAAAGTGTACAAGATGCCACAAGTAGAGCCACTGGGAAATGGCCACCAAAAGAAAAAAGTATATATATATATATATATATATATATATATATATATATATATATATTAACAAACTAAACCTATACAGGTATTACAAAAATTATTAAACAGCCGCTAAAGGTTCAAAAATTCAAAAAAGAAAACAAAAATTATTGAGTGTACACGTATGGACATTGACACCACCACCCCACCATCAACATGACAGTGTTGTCTGCTAAAACAAAAGCCCAGGCCCCAGTCATGCATTACCCATCCTCCAAACTATCTTCAAAGAATGATGTAGTCCCTAAATAACTTTAAAGCAGACAACGTTGTCATGTTGGTGGTGGGGTGGTGGTGTCCATGTCCATATGTGTACACTCAATAATTTTTGTTTTGTTTTTTGAATTTTTGAATCTTTAACAAGTGCACAATACCAGCAGCTCTCCAGGGTCTCTTCCCTTCCTCCTCATTGTCTGTGACAGCAGTGGGAGCCATTGGCTCCAGCTACTGTCAATGACAGCCAGTGAGCCAATAAGGAGAGAGAGGGGGAGGATCGAGCCACACTCCATGAATGAATAGTCACACAGAGCAGTGGCTTGGGAGCGAGCCTGCTCGAGTGCCCCCATAGCAAGCTGCTTGCTATTTGGGCACTCAGCAGGAGGGAGAAGCCAGGAGCGCCAACTAAGGACACGAGAAGAGAAGGATTGGGGCTGCTTCATGCAAAACCACAGCACAGAGCAGGTAAGTATAACATTTTTTTTAAATATGTCTTTAATAAGTTCCCAGGGCCCTTTTTTCTTAAACAGCAAGTATAATCCAGTTTTTATTCCTGATCTCCCTATCTCAAATCCAGTTCCTGCCATATCCAACAGATTAACTACTTTACAGGGAATTCAGGAGAAATTGATTGATACTTTGGAGAAAGCTCAGGATAAGGAATATTACAGGAAGGCTGCTGACAGACATCACAGATCACTCTCTACTTTTCATGTGGATGACAAAGTTTGGTTATCTATTCAAAATTTTAAGTGGGTCAAGTGTTAACTGTTCCAATTTGCATCAATAGTATGTGGGACCTTTCTAGAATTCTGCTCAAATCAACCCAGTTACCTTTCCCCTAAAACTTTCTAACAGTATGACTATTCACCATGTGAATCTTGTGTTTTATTGATAAAAATTGGAAATATTATTATTATTATACAGGATTTATATAGCGCCAACAGTTTGCGCAGTCCTTACAATAAAGAAGGGACACAGTACAATTAAAATACAGTTCAATACAGAAGAAATAGGAGGGCCCTGCTTGTGGATCTTACAATTCAAAGGGAGGGGGAGGTGGTACAAAAGATAATGGCTGCAGGGGATGATCTGATAGAGGTGACTCAAGCACATTTCTTAGGTGGAGGTGGGGTAGGCTTCCCTGAATACGTGAGTTTTCAAGGATCGCCTAAAGGTGGACAGGGTGGGGGCTGACCGGACATTCTGGGGCAGGGAGTTTCAGAGTATGGGAGAGGCTCTGGAGAAGTCCTGTAGGCGAGAATGGGAGGAGGTAACAAGGGAGCTAGAGAGCAGGAGGTCCTGGGAGGAGCGGAGAGTACAATTAGGGTGATATCTGCAGATGAGATTGGTGATGTAGCTGGGGGGCGATGTGGTTAGTATTTTGAATTTTATATGGTGAGGTAGGGGAAGCCAGTGAAGCAATTGGCAGAGCGGGGCAGCAGATCAGTTAGTAAGGTGTATAAGTCTGGCAGCACACATTTGCGCCATGACTATGAATCCTTTTAGGAAAGGTTGCAATTTCTGAGCAATTGCATCTGAAATTAGTGCCTTAATTTGGAGACTGAGGATGGTAAAATGTTTTTTTTTTTTTAAATATGAATTTTATTGAAAATTTTGCATATGTTACAGATTATTTCCAATACATTTAGCATAGTTAGGTCATTGCTACGAACTGATGCGATGAATATTGGAAAGTATTGAAGCGTATCAATGGGACAGATATAGGAGATATCCATACAGAAAAACAAGATAAAAGGAACGAATAGAATGATCATTGCGTCAAGCTGGGTTGATATGCCGTGGGAGAACTGGATGGATATCCTACATTCAAAAGAGTAACACTAGTATCTTGATCAAATAATATCAGTAGGTATATATATGGAGGGGGGAGGGGGAGAGGGGGTTTCGCCTACAAAAGACATTGAAACATATACAACTTGTGGTCGAGGAGAATGCCAAAGGTGCTACTGCCCTGTGTAGGGTTGATAACGGGTGTTATTGGGAGTAGCTGAAGGTGGAGTAGGTGGAAGTTGTGGTAATTGGGGAATTCATATAGGCCATGAACGTACTCCATCAGTTTGAGAAATGTTGTATCGCTTTCAGGAGGTTCAGGTCTGTCAGGATCTTTTCCTTGTTTAGTTGAGAGAGACGCTCCTGTTTCACCAGTGATATTGACGGGCCAGAGGTGGAAGTCCAAGTTTTTAAGAGGGGTTGAAGGCCGAGGCCCACGTTATGAGCTGTTTGTCCCAGTATCCAAAAATGAGAAGAAGTGGGTCTCTAGGGATCTGAAGTAGGGTGACTTGGTCAATGAGCTGGATAATGTTGTCCCAGAAGGTAGATATATAAGAGCAGGACCAGAAGCGGTGCGTTAAGGATGGTTTTGGTTGGTTGCAGTGGGGACAAGACATAGCGTTGGCTTTTTGTGTGTCCCATGAGAACGGAATGTAAGCCCGGTGCATTATCTTTAGTTGAGTTTCCCTCCATTTCTCGCATGGTATTAGCCGACGAGTTTTGTTGTATCCTTGTAGGATTTTGTCCAGCAGGTCTGGGTCTTTAAAGTCTCTGTTCCAGTTTCTGGCCGAGGAGGAGGTGAAAGGAGGTGTAATTTTGGCAATCAGGGGTTTGTAAATCTCTGAGATTGTGTATGATCCCGAGTCCAGGAGAGTATCAACAAGTGTTGGGCAGAATCTCTTGGTGCTGTCTCTGCACAGTGACTGCATGTAATGTACACACTGCCAATAGTAGAAAAAGTGGTTTGGAGGTAGGGAGTATTTCGCTGCCAGGGTAGAGAAGGGTAGCAGGTGTAGAGTGGAAGGGTCACAAAATGATGCGAAGTGTGTGAGGCCTCGGTTCTGCCAGATGGTATATGGGCGGTGTTGTGTTCCCGGAGGAAAGTTTGGGTTCCCTTGGATCGGAAAGTGCTTGGATATGGATGCAGGGGCATTCAGCAGTTTATGAATCTCTCTCCAAGCTATGGAAGTGTCCCGGAGCAGGGGGTTATGTTGGAGATCAGGGGTTAGAGACTTCCAGGGTGAGTGCAGAAGGGCACTCAGATAGAAAGGCCCAGTCATGGCATCTTCCAGGATAAAGTTAGCATATCTTGACTTATTACTTATCCAGTCCAGCCCAATGCGTAACAGACATGCTAGGTTATAAACTCTAATATTCGGCAAAGAGGTGCCCCCCTCGCCCCTAGGGTGATGCAGCTTTGTTAATGTGATTCTAGGTCTTTTGCGTTGCCATATGAATTTGGTAATATGTTTATTCAGAAGTTGTACATCTTTGTGTTTTAGTAGTAAAGGAATTGTTTGCAGCGGATACAGTAATCGTGCAAAGCTGACCATTTTGAACAGATGGCATCTCCCCAGAAGCGACAGGGGCAGGTCCATCCAGTTCTCCAATTCTTGTGATATCTTATGAATGAGGGGGGGGAAATTCAATGAGTATAGGGTGGAAGGGAGATTTCCTATTTTTATTCCTAGGTATGTGATGTGTGAGGAGGCCAGTGGGAATGGTGATGTGGGAGTCCAGGGTCTTCTTTTACTGTGACCTATGGGGAGAACTTTGCTTTTACTGTAATTTATGCGTAAGCCCAAGTACATCTTAAATTCATTAAAAATACGGGTGATGGTGGTCATGTCCTCCGAAGGGTTTGCGGAGAAAATGAGAACATCATCTGCGAAAAAGGCTGAGCGCAGCTCATGATTTTGTATGGGAATGCCATGTAAAGGAGCGGTTGTGTTGAGGTACCTGGACACTGGCTCAATGGCCAGATTGATTAGGAGTGGGGAAAGGGGACATCCCTGTCATGTGCCCTTAAAAAGCCTGAATTCTTCTGACAGCAGACCTGCCACCACCAGCCTGGCCGCGGGGGTAGAGTACATTGACTTGATCAGATGTACGAAGAGGCCCGAGAAGTTCAGCCGTTCTAGAACTAAGGAGAGACACTCAAAGCTGACGTTGTCGAAGGCTTTCTCCGCATCCAGGGTGATGATGGCATAATCCCCCTCTTTGTGTTTGTCTGCGTGGTTAAGGGCCAGAAGAACTTTGTGGATATTTAGGGAAGCTGTTCTACCCTTGACAAAGCCCGACTGCGCCGAATGTATCAGGTCTGGAAGGATAGACGCCAGTCTGGTGGCTATAATTTTTGATAGAATTTTTACATCTACATTTAGTAGAGATATGGGGCGGTAGGAACCTGGTTCCGCCGGGTCTTTTCCTTTTTTGGTAAGCAATTTTATGATGGCTTGGTTGCCTGAAGGGAGGTAGGGGCCTCCACTCCAGATGCCAGTATAGACTTTTTCTAAGGTTGGAGTTATGAGGGTGCAAAGCGTTTTGTAGAACTCCCCGGAGAACCCGTCGGGGCCAGGGGCTTTGCTGAGAGCAAGCTGGTTTATCACTAGTGAAATTTCTTCGCTTGATATGGGGGCATTGAGGGATTCCAGGTCAGCTGAAGATATCGATATGTAATGTGGGTGGGGGTATAGGTTCCCCTTGCCAATCTGGCCAGGAGTTTGCCTGATTTGTTTCTGTACTTGAAATATTGGGCTTCTAGGTGAGATCTTTTCGTTATTTCCAGAGATTCAGCCCAGGAGTCGAAATCGGTTTTCGCGGCTTTCCACTCAGTACGGTTCTGTGGGGAGTCAGTCAAGGATAGGTTCCTCTGGGCTACTTTTAAACGTAGGCTGGCTGATTTGAAGTGCTGTAGGGGGTGTTTTTTAAAGGTGGCAGCATATGCTATTATTTTCCCTCTAAGGAAGGCTTTGCCAGCGTCCCAAAACAAGTTGGGATTTTCGGCGTGTGTGGAGTTGGTGGATGTGTATTCTGTCCATGCGGTGAGCATATATTGTTGGAAGTCTGCGTTTTTATAGAGGTATTGGGGAAAGCACCATATGTTGAGATTTGGTTGGGACAAAGACTCGTGGAAAGAGAGAGAGATGGGGACATGGTCCGATATGGCTATTTCGTGAATTTCTGCTTCAGAAATCATAGGGAACATGGTGTCTGAACAGAACAAGTAATCAATCCTAATAAAGATATTGTGGGGGTTGGAGTAAAATGTAAATTCTTTTTCTGATGGGTGTAGCAGTCGCCATGGGTCAATGATTCGGAGAGAGTCCATGGTGGAGGCTAATGGAGTGGGCTCCTGATTAATAGAGTTATAAGAGGGCTTCCGGGGGACGGTATCCAGAACATGGTAAATGGAGTTAAAGTCTCCCCCAATCACGTGGGGGAGGTTGGGTTTCGTAGTCAGAATGGGAGCTAGTTTATTAAAGGAAGTTGGACCTGGGCTGTTAGGGGCGTAGATGTTAGAAATCTTGATATCCTTATTATACATTCGAATGTGAATCGATATCAGCCGACCCGGAATGTCCGAGTCCACTGATATCACCTCACATGGCAGGTTTTTATGAATAAGTATGATTACTCCTGCTTTGCGGCCGATGGCATCTGATCCTATGACCGTTCCTACCCATAATTTTTTTAGTCGATGAAAGTCAGTTAAGTGAGTCTCCTGGAGGAGGACTATATCCGCTTTTAGTCTTTTTAGATGTCTCAGAACTGTCATGCGTTTAACGGGAGATCTCAGGCCTTTTACATTCCATGATATGCACTTCATGTAAGATTGATTGTGTGTGGGGCTTGGGCTGGAGTTATATGTAATGAATGGTTGTCTGTAGAATATAAGGGGAGAAACAGGTTGGGCCTATGGTAGCACAGGTCAGTGATCACATATTTTAAGTCGTGGTCGTGTAGGCATTTGGGTTGGCATGTAGGAAGGGGGGGGGGGGTAACATAAAGTTCACATCATTTACAGCGACATAATGACAAACTGAAAACTCACATTGCTTCGCTTTTTTTCGCATGGGTTCACAGGCCGAGTGTGCTCCCTACCAGCAGCCTCAGGTGTCAAGATTTGGAGAGGCATTTGAAAGCCCGGCGGTAGCTGTATAAGGACGGCCGGGGGAAGCAGAGCTGTATTTTCAAGAACACGCCAGCAGGGGGACCCATGGTGAGAAAAGGACAGTAAAGTGTTTAAACATCATGTTAAATCCTGTTGAAAGAAAGAACATATTAAACATGAATAAACAAATTTTTACCAGTTGGCAGTTCTAGAAAAACTGGAGTAGTAGAGTTTGGGTCTACTGCTGGAGATATAGACCCTACCTATGACCCCGAAGGACTATTGAGGTCAGGGGAGGGTGGAATAAAGAGGTTACCCTTATAGGGTTTGCCCAGAAGAGTGTTCGTCAGCGGGAATCTTCCACTGGTGCAGGTCCAGAAGCTTTGAGCCACTTGGGAGCATCCTTTCTTGGGCTGCGTTGGTCGGATAGTCTGTTTATGGGGGGTGCCTTGGTAGGCATAGCTGATAATCGGTCGGAGAGTGTGTTGCGTAGATATTTTTCTCGAAGTCAAGGTCCTAGGTGATCTACGCCTTTTTATAGATGCGTTGTGTGAGAGGCTGGCTAATAGTCGATACGGATGGTTCCGTGGGGGGTATTTGTCTGATAGGCTGGTTGCGTCGGGTTCTTTCCTACGAGGGTTCACCGAGTTTCGAAGACCTGGACGTGGTCACCTTCTAAGGGCGACTGCTTGTGAGAAGACCCGTTTGGGATATTCCCATTGGAGAAATAAGGTGGGAGGGGACTGGAGTTATCAGGAAGCCCCAGTATCCATCCCAGATATAGAGGTCGTCATCTGGGTTTGAGATGATGAGGTCAAAAAGATCTTGACG
>BLSH010192308.1:586136-600396 GCA_018402905.1 Glandirana rugosa | reverse complement strand
CTGAAATGTTGCCTCTTTACTCAGGAGTATTGATACTCCTTTTGTTTTGGCCTGTGGATTAGAGGCATGGTAGGCTTTGATAAAGAAGTTGTTGGTCAATTTAGGGATCGAATTACTTTTAAAGTGCGTCTCTTGTAGGAATACTATTTGTGGGTGTATCTTTTTGAGTTCTTTTAGCACTTTGTGTCTTTTTTCGGGTGTACCAAGACCGTTGACATTGTGGGAAACAATTGTTGGGTGCTTCCCCAGGTTGGTGTATGCCATGTTTGCATTGGTTATATGTGGGGGTAGGGGGGAGGTGGAGGGATAGGGGAAGAAGTGTGTAGGGAGGGGAGGGGGATAGAGTTTCCTCTATAAAACACTACCTCCAATGTTGCCCGCAACCACAGAGGAGTGTTACAGATTTAGAAATAAAAGTCTTAATGAGAAATGTTTGTGAATAATATTTATTCGATCTTCCTTTTGGGGGTTGTGGAAGAAGTTTCCTGGTGACAAGCTCAGGTTTAGTTTTGTTAAGGGAGGCTTGTTATTGTGTTGAATATGTGAGGTTGAGTTTCGTAGTGTTGGACATGGTCACCACAAAATTTCCCAGTTGTTCCTGAGAAGGTAATGTCTTCTTTGTACTGGGATAATTTGTTTTAAATTGTGTCATAATGAATATAGGGCACAACGCCCTGAGCGCATCGCTCTTGTTAGAATAGGATTTTGCATATGTGGGTGTGTATATAGATATAGGATGTAGTTACTCACATGTATTTGTAAAATCCTTGTCGAACTCGTTTGAACTAATTTCAACTGATGAACCTTATAATTGGTAATATAATATAAAGTAAAGCGGTAAAGTCGCCATAAGGGTCTCGTCCACAGTTACCTTTCTTACTCTCTTTCTCCTTCCTTTCCTCCTCCTCTTCTCTTCCCAACATTTTTGCTAGTGACCCGTTTTGTATGAGTATGTTTTTCATTGTCACTTAGTCTAATGAGGTGAGAGGATTTTATTTTCTGTGGACGAGCCCCTCTCAGCGTCAAATAATATAACAATTTTTAACATTATTGCCTTAAACAGATAAGTGGTGTTAGTTCTTCAAAACAATGAAACATAACTAAGGTAACCATTATACTCCCCTGACAGCTACCAACATCTTCTTCTGTCTCAGTTTTTGAGCTCCTCAAGACATAGATATGGGGGGAAGAGGGTAACAAGGGACGACAAAGCTTTCCTCCCTCTCTCCCCCTCCTCCTCTTGTTGGGGACTGTTTCTGAGTCTCAGAAAAGACAAATCAGATTGCAGAGCCCTGTATTGATCAGTTGTCGTCATATTGTATCTGTGTCTCTGCAACCATCGTCCTTTGTTTCTTGTCATCAGCATCCGGTATTGAATCAATCTGTGTCTTTGTTCTGTGTCAGTCTCCTGTTTAAAGGATCATAGATATGATTGTAAGATCTGAATCTTGTGTTGGAGCTGACAGGGGTTTGTAGTTATTTTCTTTTAACAAGTTTGGGTATTATCCCGTAGAAATGATTTGGTTTCAGTGTCTGTTGTCTCTGCCTCTTGGGGTTTTAGATGATGGGGTACTTGTACCTTGTCCTTCGTTGTATTTTTGTTTTTTCCCTTTTGGGTAGGGAGAGCTGTTGAGTGATTTTCCTGGTGAGCTCCCTGCTGTTGGGGTGTGTGGGGGGAGGCGGAATTCTTGGTACCACTCTGGTAATTCAATTATTTTGCTTTGTATTGCATCACAGAAGAATGGTATGTCCTCAGGGGTGCGTAGGAGCACTTGTCTTCCCTCCACTGTTATTTGAACCGCAAAGGGGAATTTCCACCTGTATGGTATTTTTTTTTCTTTCAGGATGTCTAGGAGTGGTTTTATTGCTCTTCTGTTTTTAAGAGTGATTGGTGATAAATCCTGGAAAAGTTGAATAGATGCACCATTGAAGAGTATCTGGTCATTTTGTCTAGCTTTTATCAATATCTCTTCTTTTAGGGGGAAATCAGTAAGACAGCAAATGATGTCTCTGGGTGGAGCTGAATCTAGCCCTTTGGGACGCAGGGCTCTATGAGCTCTTTCAAAGTTGATTGAAGAATCAATGGGTCTTTCCAACACATTGTTAAAAATGGAGGTGAGGACAGGTTTGATTTCCTCTGGGTTGATTGTTTCTGGAATGCCTCTAATCCTTATATTTTTCCTCCTCCCTCTGTTATCCAAGTCTTCTACTTGTCTGTTTAAATTAATCAGGTGTATGGCGTGGGTGGTAGTGACTTGATCTAGTCTTTTTATGGCTCTGTCCCTTTGTTTCCCTATTTTTTCATTAGCTGCTAATTGCTCTGTTAGTACAAGTAGATCCGCTTTGAGGTCTGTAATTGCAGATGAAAATGATTTTTTTATATCTGCTGCTATTTCCGTCATATCCCCAAAGGTTAAGGGATGGTCCTGGTTTGTTGTTATTTTTGTTGGTCTGTCTGAGGCAGCCAATGATTCATCATCATAGTCCTCTTCGTCTGTATAATCCTGTGGTGGGTTCTTGGACCCTGACATGCTTCTGTTTCTTTGTGACTGGTTTTTAAAAATGTCCGCAATGTCAGGGCATGAAGACCTAGTTAGAGAGCGTTGATATCTTGTCAATGATCCTGCTTGTGAGTTCGATTTTTGAGATTTGCCCATCTTATAGTTAATCCCTGCAGTATAAAAAACAACTGGGAGAGTGGTGACCTGTCTGTTAGGATTATGGCATCATCGTCAGTCCCCTTTTAACTTTGTTGTTGAGGGGTATCCAATAGTCAGAGTCTTGGCTCTATGTTTCTTCAGTAGATGTAGATTGAGCAGGGGGATACTGCTGGAGCTTTTAAAATGGCGCCCGTCCTATTCTCAGCAATAGCGGTAATGGGTGTACCAAGATGGCCACTCTAGTAGTTATCCAGGATCTTGATTTTTAATAAAAATTATGTCCTGCTTTAGTAAGATTAACTTCTGCTATAGGAGTCAAGTGTCTAGGCCAAGCGTTGTGTGCTCGGAAGGGCTTTTAGCCTCTTGTGGGTTAAAGCGTGTCAATGTGGGTCATTGGACCTTATTAGGCCCTGATTGAGCCTGGGGACTCTCTTATTACCCTCTGCCGCAAGGGTAGTAAGGCGATCGTGGAGGGTAGGGAGCCTGTCAGTGTTCCGTGTTGCGTAGTGTGCAGCTGATACCGGAGCGTGGATGATTTCTGCTTACCGGATCTCTGCTGCTAGGCCGCGTCCGCGGTGTTGCGTAGGCTCGGCCCTCCGAAGTCCCTCCGTTCTGATCTCCGGCCACTCAGCGGCTGCGGGTCAGGTTCTGCAGCTCCGTTTGAATGTCGTGGAGCTAGAGGTGTTGAGGATTTCCCCCTCTTGTTCGTCTGTTTGCCGGGAACCGGTTAAATGTGTGACCGGGTCTCGGAGCTCTCTTCAGATGCGTCTGCCACCATGCGCTGCTAGCCACGCCCCGAGTGATCACATATTTTAAGTCGTGGTCGTGTAGGCATTTGGGTTGGCATGTAGGAAGGGGGGGAGGTAACATAAAGTTCACATCATTTACAGCGACATAATGACAAACTGAAAACTCACATTGCTTCGCTTTTTTCCGCGTGGGTTCACAGGCCGAGTGTGCTCCCTACCAGCAGCCTCAGGTGTCAAGATTTGGAGAGGCATTTGAAAGCCCGGAGGTAGCTGTATAAGGACAGCCGGGGGAAGCAGAGCTGTATTTTCAAGAACACGTCAGCAGGGGGACCCATGGTGAGAAAAGGACAGTAAAGTATTTAAACATCATGTTAAATCCTGTTGAAAGAAAGAACATATTAAACATGAATAAACAAATTTTTACCAGTTGGCAGTTCTAGAAAAACTGGAGTAGTAGAGTTTGGGTCTACTGCTGGAGATATAGACCCTACCTATGACCCCGAAGGACTATTGAGGTCAGGGGAGGGTGGAATAAAGAGGTTACCCTTATAGGGTTTGCCCAGAAGAGTGTTTGTCAGCGGGAATCTTCCACTGGTGCAGGTCCAGAAGCTTTGAGCCGCTTGGGAGCATCCTTTCTTGGGCTGCGTTGGTCGGATAGTCTGTTTATGGGGGGTGCCTTGGTAGGCATAGCTGATAATCGGTCGGAGAGTGTGTTGCGTAGATATTTTTCCGCATCTAGTGGATCCTGGAACTGAAGCTGTTCCCCGCTGGGGGATTTGAGACGGAGAGTGGCTGGGAAGGCCAGTGTGAACTTGATCTGGCGTTGGTGTAGGTTTGAGCATACTTGCTGGAATGTTTTCCGTTTCTTCGATACTTCCAAAGAGTAGTCTGCAAAGATTAGGATTTTGAGTCCATCAATGGCCATTGAGCGGGATTGCCTGTATCTTTGCAGTATATCTGCCTTGTCGGCATAGTTTAGGTATTTAGCTATAATTGTCCGGGGGGAGTTCCGATTTGATTGTAGGGATCCAATTCAGTGCGCTCTCTCCACCGTGCAAGGTCTTTGGAGGCCCAAGGCTTCTGGTACTCGTTTCACGCAGAAGTCAACGAAGGCCTGAGGCTGGAGGGATTCAGGTACCCCTATGAAGCGCAGATTGCATCTTCTCGACCGGTTTTCTAGGTCATCGAGCTTTTGGAGGATATATTGGTTGGTTTTGAGCTGTGCTTGTTCAGAACCCTGAAGTTGATAAACTTCCTCCTCTACCGCTGCGATTCTACCCTCCGCTTTGTTTAGGCGGGCCTTGTGCTCGCTTAGCTCCTTCTGAAAGGCTAGCATCCCTTCATGGATAGCCTTCTCCACTGTCGCGGTGATCGTGGGTGCTAGGATGGCTGCTACCGCCAGTGCGATTTTTTTCGTGCGTTTCGGTTCCACCGATCGTTGGAGAGGGGGTGGTGTGTTCACTCACCTCCATTGAAGGTTCTGCACAAACGTTTGGCGCCGTACGAATGATGCGGTCGAAGGCCGCATCCCCGGCCTCGATTTGCGGCGAGGCTGGCGTGGCACGCGGGCCGCCTTTTTCCAAAAAGCGCTCCATCCGGTCGGTCAGCGGGAGGCTGAGGGAGTCAATGAGACGTGGATGAGAGCCACTGAGGGCTTGTAGCCGGTTTTTAAAGCTGATTAGGAGGCTGTGGAGCGGGAGCTAGCGTGGAGAGCTGCTACTCCATGCGGCGCCGGAACCGGAAGTAAATGTTAGTTTTAAACCACAACTATTGGGCCTGTATGGGTAGGCTGCAATTTCTGAGCAATTGAGTGGGTATGTTACATTTTGAAAAAAAAAATGATTGTCTTTTTATTTTAAATTGAAAAGAAAAACACTGTACAATTTTGCAGCCCACCTTCGAAGCCTTTATTGGATATAAGCAGAAAATACCCAAGCTAAACTGCACAATTGAAAAATAGTTTCTGAGATGCGTTGGTCAGGCTGGGGGATCTCCACTCCCCTGTTCGAACATCTGAAGCAGAAATTTAGCTGGCAGTTCGATAACTCCTTGGTGTTATCTTTTATTTGGCTACATCATATACACAGGATCAATGCTGACATGTTTCGGTTATTACAGCCTTACTCATAACATAGATCCTCTTTTGGGAACCCCAGGCCCTTTTTTGTGTGGTGGTCCTGCATTAACATGGCAGTTTGGCTAGACATTTAAAAACAGAACAAAGTAGCCAGGAACTGTCATTAACCTAGCAATTTAATCACGTTTTTCTTTGCAATTGTCAGTGTTCATACAGTAAGTTGTATATGTTATACAAATGTGCCACTTCACAAACAGGGTCAGGTATCCTCCCGTGCATGTTGTTTAATGCCATTTTTCATTGTTAATGTTTCACTTTAAGCATTACTAAAATTTCTTTTGGCTTAACTGAAATTTGAATTGAATTTGTTTTTGGTAAATGTCCATCAGGGCAGTGCCCAAACCTCCTTGTTATTTTTATTTCAATCCGTAGCGTATAACCTAGAAAATGGCCATTACTGATTTTTAGCATTCCACTCTCATTTACTTCAATGCAGCTCCTCCTCCAGATGTTAATTTTTTGCTTCCTCTGTGAGGGCTGTATGCACTCTGCTACTTAGACATTTTTATTCAAGCAGCATCAAATCTGTGCAGCTCCTGCTTAAACATTACCACTTTTGCATCCTCTGTTACTGCAGATCACATACCTATGCTGTAATCTGATTCTAAAAAAAAGCTACAACAAACCTGTATAGTAATTTGTTTCATAATCATTCTGTCCTATTTAATCTCTAAGTTATCCAAAACTATCCCCTCCTTCCCTGTTTTTTCATAATTTTTTGTATTATTTAACTTTTACTATGCAACACCCAAAAAGCCAAAGTTCAGGACCGAACATGGAGCTCATCCCTACTGCTGATTTACCACATCCTCTTTCAGCTACTTAACCACTTCAATACTGGGCACACCCCCCCTTCCTGCCCAGCCCAATTTTCAGCTTTTAGCACCGTCACACTTTGAATGTCAATTGCGCGGCCATGCAACACTGTGCCCAAACAAATTTTTTATAATTTCCCACAAATAAAGCTTTCTTTTGGTGGTATTTCATCACCACTGATGTTTTTATTTTTGCGCTCCATATAAAAATAAATTGAAAAAAAAAAGTTTTTCTTTGTTTCTGTTACAAAACTTTGTAAATAAGTAAATTTTCTCCTTCACCAATGAGCACTGATGAGGCTGCACTGATGGGCATTGATGAGGCCGTACTGATTGGTACTGATAAGGTGGCACTGATGGGCACTAATGATGAGGCACTTATATGCAGCACTGATGAGCACTGATAGGCGTCACTGATTATCAACACTGATGGGCACTGATAGGTGGCACTAGTGGGCACTCATAGGTGGTACTGATGGGCACTCATAGATAGCACTGGTAAGTGGCACTGGTGGGCACTTATAGGTGACACTTATGGACACTGATGGGCACTGATGAGTGGCACTGATGGTCACTGATGGGCATTGATGGGCGGCATTGATAGATGGCCCTGGTAGGCAGCACTGATCAGGAGGCACTGACAGGCAATCGCTGATGGGCACAGAGTGCCATGCTAATGGGCACTGATTGGCATCCCTGGTGGTCTGAGGTGGGTATCCCTGGTGGTCTAAAGTGGGCATCTTCGATGGGTCTGCACTGATAATCAATGTGCTCCCTGTCATGAGGGTAGCTGATCGGCTCTCCTCTACTCGCGCCTCTCAGTGTGAGTGGAGGAAAAGCCAATAAACGTTTCTTCCTGTTTACACTGTGATCCGTTGTGATTGGACACAGCTGATCACATGGTAAAGAGCCTACGTTAGAGGCTATTTACCAGGATTGGAGATGCGGTGTGTCAGACTGACACACCACCGATCGCCGCGCTATGTGGCCCCGCAGGCACGTGCTAGCGGCTTATCCTGCTGGACATCATATGATGCCCAGTCAGGATAATGAAACCACTTTGCGCACGCTATATGGCCAGAAATGGTTACAGTCTACATGCATTAGCTCCAGGATTGGCTGCCCATCATGGTTTAGGGATGGCCTGCTGACAGTGATAACACATGGCCAAGACTGTATAATGTGTGTCTTTATAACTGTTTGAAGTCCCCACCAGGCACACACAGGAGCACATTTTGGAGACTATTGTCATGCTATAATAAGGAGTAACTGAGCAAGGACTTTCATGGTAGTAGCACCAAGTATTATTTTAATGAACATTTCAAATTTAAAAAGATTTAAAACAACTTCTGAGATTACATTAACATGTTGAATCCTTTATGAAATATATTGTGCATTGTAAATGTGCTAAGCAGATGATAGGATGGAGATTTCTCTAGATGCATTTCTTCAAAATGCATCATAAGAACTCTCCATTCTATTGCCATAATTACTATGTATATTGTTGGTACATAACTCCACTATATTATCTGAAAAAAATATATGGGTATATAAAGAGCTTGTTGGTGTGAGATGGAAATAACTATAAGCATAAAAGCAATACAAGATACACATTTGTTGGATGAGCAACATGTTTCACTATATTAAAATGTGATGTTAATAAAAGCTAATTGGCTGTATATGTAAAGGTTTGGTTGGGTGGGGGCGTGGCCTGGAGGGGGCGTGGCCTGGAGACTCATGGAGTAGGACGCGTGCCTCTCTAGCTCCGTGTACTGCTCCTGTTTCATATTAATCCTGCGACCCGGGAAAAAGCCGAAAGTTCCCTGAAACCACCCCTGCAGGCTCTGCAACATCCTCCGTTATGGCACCGCCGAAAACAAAACCGCACACGGCCCGCCAAGCTGGATAAATTCCATCGGCAAGAACGAGAAGGCCTCGAGGAAGATGGCGTCGAGGTGCCAGAGGTAAGGGAGACCACGAACGCTGATACCGACAGAGTGCTGGGGGCTATCTCTACCCTGCAAGCTACCCTTACCACAAAAATTGAGGAGATGAGTGGGGATATCTCCCTGATCCGACAAGATCTACAGAACCTGCGGGAGAGAGTCACGTCATCTGAGGGTAGGCTGGGGGAGGTGGAGGGCGCGATACCGCCATTACAGTCCTCCTCAGAACGAATGCAACACCAGATAAACCAAATCATAGCAAAACAAGATGAAATGGAAAACAGACTCCGCAGGTGTTACCTGTGTCTAATAGGTCTCCCAGAGGGTTCTGAAGGCAAAGATGCCACCTCTTATCTGGAACAACTATTAATCACTACCTATGGGAGAGAGGCCTTCTCAGCCACCTTTGCGGTTGAAAGGGCGCACCGCATGCCTGCAAAGCCACCCCCAGTGGGAGCCCCCCCATGTACCTTCATTGCAAAAATGCTTAACTTTAAGGATAGAGATGCTGCTCTACGGATGGCCCGTGTGAAGGGTAACATACCCCTCGGAAATAACAAGGTGGCCATCTTTCCGGATTTTTCCACCACAGTGCAGAAGCGCCGGCAGGGCTTCTTGGAGGCCAAGAGACATCTGAGGATTAAAAATATCAAATATTCCATGCTTTTCCCCGCAAGACTCCGTGTTGAAGCGGAAGACCGAGTGATCTTCTTCGAGTCACCCGAAGAGGTCATATCTTGGCTGGAGCGCCACAAACTTGATAGGCGCCTGCGTGATTAACCATGCGACCAGCGACTGCAATCCCACCCGGAGAAGGTGAATTAGCACTCAGGTACTTTGGCAATGCTAGCACACTTAAATGCTACATGGATGCCCTTTCTCCCGGATTTTTCTTTCGTATGCCCTACCCACGCTATTCTTAATAACTTTTCTGGACTACATGCCATATCCCCTCGAAATGTATTGGACAGACTTCCTAAGACTCACCTGGCTGTTATGCGTTGCCACTACATGTAATGGGAGGCGAACTACCCCACCTGGGGAAAAGTGGTCCGGCACAACTCATTCTCTATAAGAGACCCTGCATGAACAATCCTGTAACCCCAGATGGAACTTATGGAAGAACGTAGCCATACATGTGGCCCAGTGCTCCATGTATAATTGTCTCCCGGGAACACTTTACACAGAGGCATGGCAGTCCTGCCCGATGGAGGACTGTTACAGTGAAGTTTCGCCCACCCAGACAGAGTGGGAGGGATACACTCCAGAGCAACCACGGGGCCACTAAGCTCCACTCAATTAATTACACGAGATGCAAGCCATCATACTCTAACAGTGACACTCCTTTCAATGCCATGACCGTCTCCCCTCTACACCGGGACACTTTGCTCTGGAGTGCAGCCGAATCTCTGCAACGTTCATCTGAGGTACAGGTTGTACCTCACAGGTTAATTTTTGTTCTCTTAAGGGACTATGCCCACACAAATTGGGGTTGGTGTTGGGCTGGGAGGGGGGAGGGAGGGGTTGGGAGTTATATGTTACATGTACAGTACGATACCAAATACTTCTTAATATCGCAGTATACCTTGCTAGCTGGATTGATCACTTTAGATAGCGTCTTGTTGATAACCTTGCAAAGTTGTAGGTCTGACGGAGAGACACCCCCTGGCGGCTGCACAGTGGGCTCAACGATAATTCTCCCTCTGACAACCCACACCCATACATTACATGGCGTCCTATAAATTACTCACCTGGAACGTCCGAGTGATAGAGTCAAACGCAACGCTATACTAACATACCTAAAAAAACAGAGAGCTGACATAATCGCCCTGACAGAAACCCATATAGATGGCCGCATACAGCTTGCTCTCAAGAGACCCTGGGTTGGCTGGGCATATCACTCAACCTACTCATCGCACGCAAGGGGTGTGTCTCTCCTGATCTCTAAATCTTTATTTTTTTAATTATATGATTTAAAAACAGACCCGCAGGGCAGATATCTGTTTGTACATGCCAAGATATATGGGGAACAAGTCTTGCTGATGGTATTTTATATCCCACCACCCTTTACTATGACAATCCTGCTTGAAGGACTTGATTACATGACGCAACACCCGACGGCTCCGGCCATTTGGTTGGGGAATTTTAATGCCACCTTAAACCCCTTATTGGACAGATTACAACCAACGGACTCCACGCATAGACTCGCTCCAACTCCTAGGTTTGCCAGATTGATAACTCAGATCGGTCTGGTAGATTCATGGAGGTCGCAAAACCCTACTAGCAGGGCATACTCCTGCTTTTCCTCCTCCCACAATACAATGTCTCGGATAGACTACATATTTCTGACACAGACTCTGACACCCCGCCTCCGGTCTGCCGCCTTCTGTCCTAGGTTACTCTCAGACCATAGCCCATACTACATCACACTCTCGGTGCCTCTAGATAGACCCCCCTAGATCATGGAAACTTAACCCATTTTGGTTGTCACTGATACCGGACAGCACTGAAATAGAACAGGAGTGGCAACGCTTCTTCCAACTTAATGAACATACCTCCTCATTTCTAAATGTATGGGAGGCATTCAAGCTACATGTCAGGGCCCACCTTACGTCATGTATTAATGATATCAAGCGCACTGCTGCCACCCACGCAGACAGGGCATTGGAGGAACTCTCTTTAGCTGAAACCCAATATGAACAGGACCCTACCCCAGACAGAGCTGTATGCCTCAAGTTGCGAACCAGAGTGGTGAATCAGTTGCAATTCGAGGCATCGAGGAGGAAACTCTTTTTTACCCGACAGAAATTTTTTGAACAGGGTGAAAGGGCGGGAAAATTGCTGGCATATATGGTGCACAGAGAAGATAGACCCCCGGTGGTAATAACATTGAGAGATTCCAGGGGAGAATTGATCACTGACCCGGCTGAAGTAACAAGCAGGTTTAAACAATTCTTAAGCACACTATATGCCTCCACTGTGCCAGAAGACACAACCCCCATGGAGCTCTTTCTAGATAGCCTAGACCTCCCAAGATTGACCCCAGAGCAGGCGGGACAATTGGAAAAGCCAATCACACACGACGAGATCACGTCGGCAATGGCGAGCTTCGCCAGATCCAAATCCCCAGGCTCGGACGGACTGCCTATCGAGTTTTACTCGCAGTATGGAGAGACCCTCATCCCAAAACTGTTGCTGCTATATAATCAAATCTTTGAAAACTCTACTATGCCCAGCACCATGAGAGAAGCCACGATAGTCTTAATCCCCAAACTGGGTAAAGACCCGGAACTGCCCGAATCCTATAGGCCTATATCGCTACTACAGGTAGATGTCAAAATCCTAGCTAAGATCTTAGCAATACGCCTCAACCGTGTTATTCTGGACCTGATACACCAAGACCAGGCCGGATTCATGCCGGGCAGAAACACATCCTTTAATCTCAGAAAACTTTTCATTAACATGCAGGCATGCCATGACAATGTTGGAGAACGGGTGGTGGTCACTCTTGACACCGCCAAGGCGTTCGACTCGGTAGAGTGGAGCTACCTGTGGAAATGCTTGGAGAAGTTCGGTTTTGGTCCCAACTTTCTCAAGTGGATTCACTTACTTTACCTTAACCCTGTAGCTAGAGTGGTAGGGAATGGCTGGATCTCTGAACCGTTCGTGTTAACAAGAGGCACAAGACAGGGCTGCCCCCTATCCCCGTTGCTGTATGCCTTGGTCACAGAACCCCTTGCAGATTCTATTAGGAAAAACCCATTAATAAAAGGCCTACACATTGGAGAGTTCGAAGAAAAGGTGAGTATGTATGCAGATGACACCCTATTATACCTTGCGGACCCCGGCCCATCTCTTGCAGAAGCCTTACGAACGATAGATTTATTTGGTTCCTCTTCTGGACTCAGAATCAATTGGGAGAAGTCACAAATTCTGCCACTGGACCTGACTCCGCAAACGGAACCTCAAGTGACACTCCCCCTGTGCCGAGTGAGCCACATTAAATATCTGGGAATACGAACAACTAGATCCCCCTATGATTACATATCACTCAACATAGAACCACTCTTTGTCATGATTAAAGATAAAACACAAATATGGGCCAAGCTACCTCTAGGGGTCATGGGCCGTATCAGCCTCATTAAAATGGTGCTCCTCCCTAAAATTTTATACATGATCTGGCACACCCCGATCTACTTACCGTTAAAACTCTTCAAAACAATCGACACCATCCTCAAATCTTTCAGACATAAACTGGCCTGGAGAACCTGGAGAACACTAAAAAACCCAACAGACCTAGCAGGTCCTTCACTCCCTGACTTTGGCCTGTATTATGTGGCGTCACAATTGTCTCAATTGTTCCACATAGCTAAGTCAGACAGGAGGAGATTCACACAACTGCTGTGCCCCATCTGGACACAGAAGATAGCAGATCCATTCTGCATAATCGCGGCGGAGCTGGTAACAGGCAATGCGAAACGAAGGGAACAGGGCTCCCTCATACACCATTACAGGAAAATCTGGCAGATCGCGTCCACCAAACTAGACATACCAGAGATAAACGCCTGCACCCCTCTTTGGCACAACAAAACCCTCCCAGAGTTCCTGACGATACCGAACCCCCGAAATATGGAGTAGTAGAGGAATCTTCTACATATCCCATATCCGCAAAGAGGGCACACTCAGAACATTTGATGATCTGAAGGCAGAATATGGTCTCCCAAACAATATGTTCTTTTGGTTCCTACAGCTGCGGCATGCTGCTCGGTCTCGATTTCCGAGGGCACCGTATAACCTAGCACATAACCCCTTAATGGCAGTAATTAAAGGCGAGGAATCGCAAAAACTGACGTCCACATTCTACAATATGCTACTAATGCCCCCAGCAACCAAATTAGCTTACGATCTCAAATTAAGATGGGAGGGAGACCTTGGTGGCCTGGAGGACGAGGAGTGGAGCGAGGCTTTAGACATATGTAAAAAAGTTTCACCCAAACTCTCAGACAGACTAACACAGCTGTTCATACTACACCGCTTGTACTTAACCCCAATCAGAATAGCTAAATTTGATACGGGACAACCTTCCACATGCCCAACATAAGCGTGAAGTAGGAACATTATATCACATGTTATGGTCTTGCCCAGAGATACAGACCTTCTGGAAACAGGTTGTGGACTTTCTACACGACAATATGGGCTCTCCCATGACACTAGACCCCAAGACATGTTTGCTGGGTATCCTCACAGAGGACGCCCTAGATACGCATACCACAATATTCCTACACGAGTCTTTATTTGCAGCCCGAAAAACAATTGCCAGAGTATGGATGAGACAAAAACCACCCACAACAGCTGACTGGATTTCGGAGGTGAATAAAACACTACCGTTCAAGAGATTCCTATATATCAATAGAGGATGCCCTGAAAAATATAATAAAATATGGGACCGTTGGCTCAACTCTTCCTCCTCGTGTGACTGAGCCAGTAATGTGGGAAAGATTGGAGGATGATACATGACTAGAGTTGAGCGAACCTCTGGAAGTTCGGGTTCTGCTGGTCCGTCCGAACTTCGGGACAATGTCCGGGTCCGGGTCCGGACGGAACCCGAACGATCGCACGGACAACGAACAGGCCTGGGCCTGGGCCTGTAACAGGGCTTCAAGCCTGCCTGGTCGTCTTGGGCTTGAAGGTCTCCAAGCGAGTTGAGATCAGTACATAGTAGGAGGTTAGAAAGGGTGTAATGACCGAGTCAGTGTGCTCCTCCTTCTCAACTCGGTTGCCAGGGTATAAAATAATATAAAAAGTCCCGTAGGAGATAACTATATATCCTTAGAGAACTTGCCATCACAAAATAAGTGGAGGCTTTAGGTCAGTCGACAACACCCACCAAAAACAGAGTAGGTATGAGACCGTTAACAAAAAGCCCGACGTTTATTTCTGAGCACATCCTTAT
>BLSH010192308.1:557510-568595 GCA_018402905.1 Glandirana rugosa | reverse complement strand
AATTCAGATGTGAAAATCTATGCTAAACTTCTGGCAAATCGAATTACGAAGGTGATACCCTATCTCATATCTGAAGACCAAATGGGGTTCGTGAAAGGCAGGCAACCTTCTGACGCCACTAGGCGCATATTGAACATTATAAGTTATGCTGAGAAACATCGGACGCCTTCTCTGCTGCTATCAATTGACGCAGAGAAGGCCTTCGATAGGGTAGATTGGACATATATGTCTCATGTACTGTCGGAGTTTGGTTTCCAGGGATCTATTAGGAATGCAATTCTAGCCCTATACTCAAGCCCCTCTGCGCAAGTATTCACTTCTGGACTCTTATCCAAACCCTTTACAATTACAAACGGGACTAGACAAGGGTGCCCTCTCTCCCCTTACATTTTTAACCTAATCATAGAGCCCCTGGCTGAGGCCATCAGATCCAACCCTAACATCTCAGGCTTCCAAATAGGTAACAAATCCCACGTCATAAACTTATTTGCCGATGATGTAATCCTCATGCTGACCAACCCCATGACCTCCCTCCCCCAAGCCCATGGAATTCTTGAGAAATTCAGTGCCATATCTTACTACAAAGTTAACCACACCAAATCCATAATTCTCAACATAGGAACACCAGTCAACACCAGAACAACCCTCCAAAACCTCCTTCCATACTCATGGAATGCAGAGGGTATCTCATACCTTGGAATTACACTAACCCCCTCAGTATCCTCAATTGTGCACACAAACTATGGGCCCCTGGCCAAAAAAGTCCATTCCCAACTGCAGCAGATGCCCCAGAGAGAATTGTCTTGGACTGGCAGATCAGCAGTTATAAAAATGGTAATTCTTCCACAAATACTTTACCTGTTCAGAGTGATCCCACTATCTGTCCCACGTAAGTACATAGATCACATTACCAAAACACTAAATCAGTTTATATGGGACAATAAAAAAACCCAGATGCTCCCAGACCAACCTCCACAAACATAAATCAATAGGGGGAATGGGCCTTGCAAACATCCGGGACTACCACCTAGCAGCAATCCTGGACCAACTAAAATTTTGGTTCAAACCCACCGATGCCCCAAAGTGGGCTAATATAGAAACGCACAAATCCCCTACAGGCGACCTAAAATCATTCCTCCTCCTAGATAGTTGGAAATGTTGGGACACTTCCTCCCTTCCCCCCACCCTAGCAGCTGCTATCAAAGCATGGCGTCAGCTGTTGACCTGCTCTACAAAATTCCCACAGCAAACACTCCCTCCTCTACCAACACAAATATTGGATAACTTAATTCCCTTTTTATACACAAAACCACTCCGCACTCAGGGTATTCTACACATCCAAGATTTTTATAAAAACTCCCAACCCAAACATTGGGAAACACTACAAAAAGAGTTTTCCCTTCCCATAACAACCAAGTTCACAGTAATGCGCATCTTATCATTCCTGTCCAAACACCCTCTTCCCACCCCCAAGGTTCCTGATAAGATATGGGATTTTCTAAACAACTCCAATGCGAAAAGCAAAGGCATTTCGCTTCTTTACAACGCCTTGGATAACAAGGACACCCTAGACAAACACACCCCCTTGCAAAAATGGGAAAAGGAACTAAGCCATAACTACACCTTATCCCAATGGAAACAGGCCCTTTTAGCCACACACAAATACTCTAAATTCTGCAATCACTGGGAAATGATGATCAAAATCATTCACAGATGGCACTACACTCCTTACAAACTCTCGAAAATCTTCCCCGGCCTGTCCCCGGACTGCTGGAGACAATGTGGGGAAACCGGGAACCTATTACATATAATATGGGATTGCGCCAGCCTTACAAGCTTCTGGACACAGGTCTTCAAATTGATATCAACTGTTACAGGCATTCTTTCCAAACCCAACCCTGGCCTGGCTGTCTTAAGCCTTGGCATTGATCTATACCCCACCCATATGAGACCCCTAGTCACCCACATACTATTAGCAGCACGAAACTCTATTCTCAAGAAGTGGAAATCCCTGGACTCCCCTAACATATCGGAAGTTGTACAAACAGTACGAACAAACCACCTACTTGAGAGATCCCTAGCAATCAACTCCTTGAAATCTAATCAATTTGATAAACAATGGTCTTTATGGACTTCCATATACAAGTAATAATGATAAAGTTCTTAATTAACTGATACCATCAGGATGCAAGGTACCTCTCCCCTCTCCTTCCCTCCCCCCCCCCAATATTCCCTCGTTGTTATGTTCATTATACATAGACATGCTTTTGAAACATGGTGCCTTCTCCCCCTCCCCTGTCCACAGTAAGCTCCCATTTGGGGTGACAGGCGAGGGTCAGAAGTAAGTCTCCAGACACTTAAGAGCAAGACAGATATGTAAAGCACCAATTTTCCGTATGCATTTGTTGAATCGTTTACCTTGATGTAAGACAATTTGATTCATGTCAATGCTGATACTTCTGTTTACATATTCTAATAAAAATTATTGGAAAAAAAAAAAAATAGGTAAATGCAATTAAAAATCCCCAAAGATATTCCTTAGGTGAAAAGTGTCCCATAATTTGTTATGCATCAATGGGTTTGACATATACTCCCTCTCACTTGTATCCACAACCTCACGCCTGATTAATAAAAGAGTTGATGTCCCACTCCACATTGATCCCTGTCAGTGAGTGGGACTGAAGCTCATATCCAATAAGTTTCAAGATGTGAGACCCCTCTTATTATTGCCCCGCCCCTCCATGGTGCAACATATTTGTCGATGATCAAAACTTCTGTGCCTCTTGGGTCTCTGTTGTAACACAACCTATAAAGTTTAGGGACAGTGTGGTCAGTGTCTCTTTTAATTATCTTAGCAATATACTCATTGACCCCTGTCGAAAATGAGCGTATTTTCCATCCAACATATTGCTTGCCACAAGGGCAAGTGATAAGATACACTATGCCCAGTGTGGCACAAGTAAAGAATTTTGTCATGGGGTACACTCTCCCTGTTACTTGTGATGAAAATTGTACAGTTTTACATCTCCCTTTGGCATTATACTGGCAGACGTTGCATTTTTTCAGGGACAATACCCTATTAAATTGTGAAAAAAAGATGGTTTGGACAGAGGGTCTAAAACATTAGGTGCCACTTTAGCCCTCAATGAGGGGGCCCCCTATATGTAACTTTCGCCCTTTTGGGCAATAAGGGGCCCAAAATCCTGTCATTCTTCAAGATATCCCAATGTCGATCCAAAATCTGCCTTATTTGTCTATGTTGGATCAAGTAGGTTGTAAAAAGAGACCATTTAAACGCCTCGTCCCTTTCATGTGGGGGTTTATCTTCCAATAGAGATCTACTGTCAAGAAGTAAGGCTCTTTGAAACTCATCATCTACCCTGTTTTGTTCACAGTTCTTATATAAAAACGTTGTTTTAAAAGATTTGCCTGTTAGACAAAGGTTTCAGTGTCTGTACAATTTCTGCGAAGATGCAAAAAATGACTTCATGGGACTGAACAGAGCCAAGACTGATGGTGACAGCTGTCAGAAGGTATGAATCCATTCCAGTCAATGGGTTTGAAAAACATCTTGAAAAATAACTGGCCATCCTTAATCTCAATTTCCAGGTCCAAAAAATGAATGTTGGTTAAACGTGCCTGGTATGTCAAGGAGATGGGTTTGTTGTGAAAAGTATTGATTATCATACCAAAAATAGTTATGTTTTGTTGCAAAGTCTAAAAGTTCTAATATGAACTGAATTTGAGATAGAGACAGGGTTTGTTCTCCATTAAGAAAGTAACTCACCGCCTCAAGCCCTCAGTCTTATGGTATACATGTATAGAGGGAGGCCACGTTGGCCGTGGCTAAACTATATCCCTGACGTATTTTGGTATTTTCTAACAGTTTATTCATATCCTTAGTATCTTTTATGAAGGATAGAGTTTTTTGAACTAGGGGCTGTAAATAAAAATCTATATGTTTACAGATTCTGGATGTTACAGAATCTATACCACTTATTATGGGCCTTCCCGGAGGTTTGTTACAATCCTTATCAATCTTGGGTAGATAGTAGATGGTCGGTAATCTAGGGGTCAATGGCACTAAATGTGTCTTTTCATTTTTATTCAAAATTCCATCGTTATAACCTTTGGCGATAAGTGTAGTCAGAGCTTTTTTATATGTGGTGGTTGGATTATTAGGTAAATTAGGGTATGTTTCCTCGTCACTGAGAATTCGCATCATCTCTAGATGATAATCCGACTTGTCAAGAATAACGATGCCACCGCCTTTATCGGCAGGGTGTACCACCAAATCTTTTCTATCACATAAGGACTGTAAGCCAGCTTTTACTGCAGGTTGATTATTTATTCTATTTGGCAGCAATTTATGCAGGTCACTTAAAACCAAATCTCGAAAAACTTTTATGGCCGGGGCTGTGGAAACTGGAGGGTTAAACAGAATAACATTAGAAGTACTAGTGTTGAGTATATTCTTAGAAGGTTTTGTGCTTAGATAACGCTGAATATTAATTTTTCGAATGTACTTATGTACATCAATGAAAATATTAACACCTTCCGATCTGCACTATAGCCGAAAGACGGCTACAGCGCGGATCTCAATTGCCGGGTGGACGTCCGCCCCTTTGCACGCTCCCGGCACGCACTCACAGGCAGGCACTCGATGTCCGCTCCTGACCCAGGATCGCCTGTCAGAGCTGCAGAACGGGGAACCGCCAATGTAAACACGGCTGTTCTCCGTTCTGTGAGAGGGGGACATGACAGATCTACTGATCCCTGTCACTGGGATCAGTTAGATCTGTTATGTCCCGCCAACCCATCCCCCACACAGTTAGAACACACCCAGGGAACACGGTTAACCCCTTCCCTGCCAATGACATTTATACAGTAATCAGTGGACATTTAAATTTCTGATCGCTGTATAAATGCCATTGGTCCCAAAAATGTGTCAAAAATGTCCAACATGTCCGCCCCAATATCACAGTCCTGATAATAATTGCAGATCGCCGCCATTACCAGTAAAAAATAAAATAAAAATTGCATAAATCAATTCCCATAGTTTGTAGACGAAGTAACTTTTGCGCAAATCAATCAATAAATGCAGATTGCAATTTTTTTTACCAAAAATATGTAGAAGAATGTATGTCGGCCAAACCCAATGAATAATTTTTTTTTTTTGGATATTTATTATAGCAAAAAGTAAAAAATATTGTTCTTTTTTCAAAATCATCGCTCTTTGTTTGTTTATAGCGCAAAAAATAAAAAACGCAGAGGTGATCAAATACCACCAAAAGAAAACTCTATTTGTGGGAAAAAAATGATAACAATTTTGTTTGGGTACAACGGGGCAGGAGGGGGGATTAAGTGCCCAGTAAGCAAGTGGTTAAACTTATCAAGTTTTTTTGGGGGGACGTATTTTAAACCCTTATTGAGGACTGTTAATTCATCTTTGGTTAATTCTTTAATACTCAGGTTAAAAAGGTCTTGTCCGACTAGGTGCCTCTCTTTGTTTGGGACCTCTTTTTCTCCTTTTGTTGGGATCCTCGGGAAAAACCTGGTCTCCCTGAGGGTATGAATTATATGGTTCTTGTGGAGACCTTCTAAAACCGCCTCCTTCATAACCTCTGTCTCTTGAGAGATCTCTTAAAGGGGAATATCTGTTATGTGTATTGAAATATGGGCAGTTAGAATAATGGGGATTACCATGGAGTGGTTTTGAGTGGTCATACCTCTCAGGAGAATATCTGCGGTGTGAACCATCCTGATCTTGATTGGAATATTGATAGTTGTTTTGATAGTAGTTATAATGACCTTGCCCCCTTCCGCCTCTATTGGAGGAAGAGATTCTACCTCTTCTGGGATTAACTGGAGTCCAAAAACTTGGATGTCTCTCCCTTTGTTGAGGGGAATCCTCATTTTGTCTCCCTTGTGTTTATCTAACCTGATAAGGCTTAGACTGAACAGACATGTCTCTTGCATTTTGGATGGTGTTAGAATTAGAACCAGAATTAGGAGATGTTAACATAGTCTCTGGGTTAGTCTCTGGGTTATTCTCTGGGATGTATGACTTCTGCCACCCAAACACTGACCCAGATGTATAATCCCCAACATCATGAGAGTATTTCTTATGCTTTTTGGTTTTCTGCTCTTTGTCCTCCTTCTCCAGATGAGAAGATTGGAGGACAGTGCATTGCACTCAGTTTAGTTTTTAAAAGGGAGAAGTTTATCTTAAAGTTCTTTAATTTCTCTATTGAGAACTGATATTCTAGTTTTCTTTTTACTGTTCAAAAACTCCAAGAAAGCTGTACCAGCGTCATTAAAGTACTTGTACCAAGAATCTATATCTGATTCACCCTGTTGGGGATGTACATTACAACGGAGACTCCTTGGAACCATATGTTCAGAAATATACTGATGCAGGAAGGTGTAACTCTGAGACTATGATTTTTTTTAGCTTAAGAAATAAACCACCTATTTCAGACTCATTATTAGTGACCGTAAAGACCCTGTCTGTATTCACATATCTTGAGGCTCTATAGTCAAATCTGTCCATCTTAAATGGCAAGAAATGCTGCAATATAAGGAAACTCAAAAATATCAAAAAGTGAATTGGGGTAATACTGCGCAAATCTAAATACATTAACCAAAATGATTAAAGCTGCCAGCACAACAAATGACAAATTTGGAACAGACAATATGATAAATAACGCAGCGCTAAAATAAAAAATACACAAAGTAATTGATACATTTAGTGCAAAAGGCAAAGATGCAAATCTTTGAAAGTCCATAGATAAAGTGCATAATTGAATGAATGATAATAAAGGGCATAACTGTGAATTCTGTGAACTATATGAATATTGTAAACTAAATAAAGTTCATATGGATTCTTGTAGTGACACCAATGCTTCTAGAATTTTGTCCCAATCTATGTCATGTAGCAATTATCGCAATTTAACAAAATTAGCCCGGTTAAAATTTAGTATTTTTATTTTACCCTCGTGCCTCCTTTTCCTGTGGTTTACGTTAAACGCGATCATCAGCTAAGACTATCTTGACTACTGTCCCAAACGGATCTATCACAAAAATGTCACAAGTACAGTATATAAGCACCTGTTTATGCTAATCTTGTGTTCACTGTAAATACCCAATCATATGCAAGGGGGAAAATAACTTTTGCTAGCACATCTTGATCTTATTTTCTAAGCTCTGTGAATATTCATTTTGCAAAGTGGACATTGTCTATTCTTTCAGTAAATCAATGCCATTATGTATGCGATATGAAAAATATCTCTTGTAACCAACCAGGAAAAAACTTACAACAATCTATATAAATAGTTATAGTTTGGTTGTTATGGGTTACAGCAGAATGTTCTTACCTAAATCCATGCATTATTTATCCCTGCTGTATGCACTGTAAATGCATCAGTTTTGCCCCTTCCCATACCTTACTCTCTCTTACACAATACTTAATTAAAGTAAATGGCAAATGACTGTTTTTAGAAATTAGAACCTTCCTAATGATCTTTACTAACTTTCAGTTTCAACGCATATTTAATTAAATTCATTTTTCACTAACAACATTATGTAAATGAAGCCTGGTGTTGAATATTTTAACAGATACATAAATCTGTGTTTTTCTGGAACCACATAATAAATGTTATTCTTGATACAATAACAGAATAAAAATGCATCGCTTGAAACATTAGTCACTTTATAGAAAAGTATTACATTATATTATACAACACTATTTAGACAAAGGCTTGATATATTGCAATGTCACTTCCAGCTTATATGTAGGCACATATTTATCAAACTTAATTGACTAAATAAAGGAATTTTGAAATAAGTTTAAAATATGATCACTTAAGTTTTGCATAAATGAGTTGCATTGAGATGTAATATTCTAGTTTCCTAATCGCATATATGTATTAACCACCTACCACTCAGTGGTATGTTATTTAATAGGGGTAAGCTTTCAATTTCGACTAAACAAAGGTTTGGACTGAACTTTGCCTGTTTAGGCATTCTTATGAACCCTGGACTCTGTTTGTTCAGTGGGCACCAAACTTTATATATGGTCATTTTTCTTTTATTGCTATATATGACAATTTCCTCTCAATGGATGTTAAGGAAGCAATGGGTGCCAGTACAGCTGTGTCCTTAGTAATAGTCAACATCACCCTCGGTCAATGGTTGTTGAGTAAGCAGAGGTGTCAGCACCCACTGCTTCCTTAGTAAAAAGTGACATCACCTGATCCCTTTCATTTGCTGGCCAGAAATCCCCAGCCATGTAAACAAGAGGGCAGGGATAGTGCTGACATCATAGACCAAATATGGCCACATAGATTTTGTTGGCTCCTACATTCCCCCTTAAATTCATGTGGGGGGGATCCCATACCACATGCTTGGGGTATTTTTGTCAAGCATATGCCCTCTTTAAGGCTATGAGTCAGGTAAGTACTTTTAGAGGGAACTCCAGGCTAAGAGTTTTGTATTCTTTCAGCTCCCATTGATTTCAGCAAACTTCATATTCAACACCCAAACTTCATGGAACCCCCCTCGAATTGAACCCAGGTACTATTCTTTGAACACCAGGGTCAATTGGTGATTGAGCCAAGCTCAAAATGAAATATTTAGCTTTGGCTATTATCTTTATCAAAATGTTTGTAAATAGAGGTAAGAATGAACAGAAACAGAACAGCATACTGGACTGATGGTTATCAATCAAGCTCTGCAGTGCTGGTATCAATCCCAGTAGAAATCTCTCTGCGTGGAGCTTTCTTGTTCCCTGCTTGTTTGCATTCATATTTTCTGTAATTGTACTATGCAAAGGTCTCAGGCTCTGTAAAAAATTATCCAACATGATTGACTTAGATGGTTTGTCGGTGTTGGTCTGCACTAGTATGTAAATAGAAAACACCCAGGCTTGCAAACATCAGCTTTGCAAATAGGTATGTAATTTAAAAAATATTTGACTGTCCTTAGAAAAAAAAGGAACATAGCAAAAGACCTCTTTTGAAGTAAGAAATTCAGAGTTCTTTGTAGGCAAATATAACAAGCAGGTAGTAATGATAAATTGGTTAAGTTAAATCAAACTGATTAACTGAAACACAAAAGTCTGGATAGAGAAAAAACATATAGGCAATCAGTAAACATACTACAAAAGTAAGGTTTCAGCAGATGTTGTATTGGCTATATTACACATCATAGCAAAAGAAAGCATAATAACTAGAGTTGAGCGAACCCGAACTGTAAAGTTCGGGTTTGTACCAGATTTTAGGGTGTCCGTGTCCCAAACCAGAACCCGGATATTTGAGAAAAAGTCCGGGTTCAGGGTTTGGGTATTTTTTCGTGCCTTTTGATTAGCTGCAGGGCAGCCAATCAACAAGCGTTTCACTCGTTTGCCCTTAGAAGCCGTCACAGCCATGCCTACTAATGGCATGGCTGTGATTGGCCAGTACATTAAGTGACCCAGCGTCAATATAAGCTGGAGTCACATAGTGCTGCATGTCACAATATCTCATACTATTATAGGGAGAGGATCCTGCTGCTACTGTGAGGAACAGATTAGCGTTATAAAATCAACTCATACTGGTGTAGGGAGAGGTTCCTGCTGGTGGTGTGAGGGACAGATTAGCGTTATAAAATCATATCATACTGGTGTAGGGAGAGGTTCCTGCTGCTGGTGTGAAGGACAGATTTGCGTTATAAAATCATCTCATACTGGTGTAGGTAGAGGTTACTGCTGCTGGCGTGACAGACAGATTAGCCTTATAAAATCATTTCATACTGGTGTAGGTAGAGGTTACTGCTGCTGGTGTGACAGACAGATTAGCCTTATAAAATGATTTCATACTGGTGTAGGGAGAGGTTCCTGCTGCTGGTGTGAGGGTCAGATTAGCGTTATAAAATCATCTAATACTGGTGTAGGGAGAGGTTCCTGCTGCTGGTGTGAGAGACAGATTAGCGTTATAAAATCATCTCAAACTGGTTTAGGGAGAGGTTCCTGCTGCTGGTGTGAGGGACAGATTAGCGTTATAAAATTATCTCATACCGGTGTAGGGAGAGGATCCTGCTGCTGGTGTGACGGACAAATTAGCGTTATAAAATCATCTCATACTAGTGTAGGGAGAGGTTCCTGCTGCTGGTGTGAGGGACAGATTAGCGTTATAAAATCATCTCATAGTGGTGTAGGGAGAGGTTTCTGCTGCTGGTTTGAGGGACAGATTAGCGTAATAAAATCATCTCATACTGGTGTAGGGAGAGGTTCCTGCTGCTGGTGTGAGGGACAGATTAGCGTTATAAAATCATCTCATACTGGGGTAGGGAGAGGTTCCTGCTGCTGGTGTGAGGGACAGATTAGAGTTATAAAATCATCTCATACTGGTGTAGGGAGAGGTTCCTGCTGCTGGTGTGAGGGACAGATTAGCATTATAAAATCATCTCATACTGGTATAAGGAGAGGTTCCTGCTGCTGGAGTGAGGGACAGATTAGCGTTAGAAAATTATCTCATAATGGTGTAGGGAGAGGTTCCTGCTGCTGGTGTGAGGGACAGATTAGCGTTATAAAATTATCTCATACTGGTATAGGGAGAGGTTCCTGCTGCTGGTGTGAGGGACAGATTAGTGTCAGAAAATCATCTCATACTGGTATAGGGAGAGGTTCCTGCTGCTGGTGTGAGGGACAGATTAGCATTAGAAAATCATCTCATACTGGTGTAGGGAGAGGTTCCTGCTGCTGGTGTGAGGGACAGATTAGCGTTATAAAATCATCTCATAGTGGTGTAGGGAGAGGTTTCTGCTGCTGGTTTGAGGGACAGATTAGCATTATAAAATCATCTCATACTGGTGTAGGGAGAGGTTCCTGCTGCTGGTGTGAGGGACAGATTAGCATTATAAAATCATCTCATACTGTTGTAGGGAGAGGTTTCTGCTGCTAGTGTGAGGGACAGATTAGCATTATAAAATCATCTCATACTGGTGTAGGGAGAGGTTCCTGCTGCTGGTGTGAGCGTCAAATGAGGAGAGCGTCAAATAAGGGACGTGGTCATGGTCGTGGTGCTGCTGGTACTGCTGGTGTTGGTG
>BLSH010192308.1:522071-538967 GCA_018402905.1 Glandirana rugosa | reverse complement strand
CAAAAACGGCGATTCTAAATACTGTCGTTTTTTTAAATTTGGCGCCGTTAGCCGCCGTGAAAACCGGAAGTGACGTTGTGACGTCGCTTCCGGAATTTGCCGAAGGAGACCCGATCAGAGCCGATTACGGCTTTGATCAGGTCTCCTTCCAGCCGGCGGACGCGCCGGATCGTCGCTCCGGTCTCCCGGTGGAACGGGAGGCCGGAGAAGAGCGGCGGAAGGCGGCGGGAGGGGGGGGGCGTCCCCTCCCGCCTCCTGGGGTAACGACTGAGCGGCTCCCGAGCCGGATCGGTCGTTACCCCTGGATAGCCGACCGTCCGCTCTAAAAAATGATACCGGGATATAGCCTGCAGGTGCAGGCTATGTCCCGGTACAGCCGCTCAAACCCGACCGCCGCCTATTTACGGCGCTGGTCGGGAAGGTGTTAACGAACTCTGCCTGTACCCGACCATCCGCCTGCCTGCTCCTTTTGTACTTCCTAGCCTGCCTGTTGCCGACCCGGACTGTACAACCACTCTTCTGTCTTGCACGAGTCCCAGTGGACCTACACGCACCACCAAGTGTTCCTGTCTAACCCTCATGCCCCTCTGCGCTCCTTAACTCCCTGTTTTCTCTATTAGGGGTTCTTGAACCAGGGCCGCAAGATAGGGTACCCCTGCGGAAGTCAGACTCGTCCTCCAGGTAAGTGACACTTCTTCAATCCCTAGGGTTTCCTTCATTAAACGCATTCCCAACATCTAGCACACCCAGTCCCCTATAGATGGTTCATCCCTTTTTACTCCAATTACGCGCTATTACTGTATGAGCTGCAACTATCATATGCCGCAATATATATTTTCGGATATTTTTTATTGATCCAGGACTGATTGACAGCACTGCTTTGTCAATACTTGCTTGTATACCGGACTTTTTTACCTTCCTATATATATCAAATATCTTTGCCCAAAACAGTTGAACCTTAGGACATTCATATCAAATATGTGACATAGATCCCGTATCGACTAAGCATCTCCAACATAATGCCTGGTTCTCCTCATTCATTTTGTGCATGTCAGCTGGGCACCGGTACCATCTTGTTAAAATGTTATAGTTTCTCTCTTGGAATTTCACAGATAATGTCATATTATTTGTTAGGGTGATTGCTTTCTTCCATTTTGACATGGGGATCTGTCTCCCTATTTCTTCTTCCCATTTAGTAATGTAAGGTCATTTATAGTACCTCTAACTTTCTATCAATTTTTTATATATATTGGACATATTGGACATTACATGAAGGGGTCTTTCTTTTTGTGTGAGTAGTTGCTCAAAGTCCGTCTGTATTCTATCTAATGTTCCGCACTGAATAAGATGATTAATATATGTTTGGAGTTGTTTATGTTGCATTTGTCTATTTCTATATTGCGCTCCCCAAACCTCTAGTGGGGGAAATTTTCTGTCCACCAGAGTCTGCGCAACTCTTGTGTCTTCTTCCCTCCTCCATTTAAAGAACACCTGGGTTTCCAATGCAGGTGGGAGTTCTTGATTTGCAAACAAAGGAGTCATTGGTCCTACTCTTGTCGACAGCACTTCCCTCTTAAGTAGTGTATCCCACACCTTAAGTGTGGTTAATACCAAAGATGGAATAGCATTTTTTCCGGGTCTCATATGTTTCGGGACCCATGGGAGAGATCTCAACGCCTGTGCACTAAGATCTTCCTCCAGGCCCACTCATTGTTTATTCTTACCGTTATGGAACCAGTCTACTATTCTTGTTATAAAAACCGACTGTAGTTTAACATCTGGAAGAGCCATGCCCCCCTCTCTTTTACTTTTAACCAATATACTTCTTTTGATCCGTGCATTCTTATGTACCCATATAAATTCCCTTATTGCCCTATTCAGTTGATTTGCCGTAGGGATAATAATCGGTGTTGTTTGAAAAACATATAATAATTTAGGTAATGTGTCCATTTTTATTATGTTGATCCTTCCACTCCATGAGAATTTACCTTTATAATTTCAATGTCTTATAAATCAATGGGGAATAATTCAAATCCCATATTTTATTCAAGTCTCGCGGAATATAAATTCCCAAATATTTAATTGCTGATTTTTGCCATTTAAAGGGAAAATTTGTTTGTAAAGATTGCCAGTTTTTATTTGGTATTGAAATATTTAGGGCTTCAGATTTATCATAATTGACTTTAAAATTGCTAACTGCGCCAAATTGATCTAGTTCTTTTATACGATTGGGCATTGTCACCATTGGGTTAGAGATATATAGCAACAAATCATCTGCATATACAGACATCTTATACTCTCTATCTCTAACTTATTCCTTGAATATCCACATTATTTCTAATGGGCGTGGTTAGATGTTCCATGATCAATATATATAAGAGGGGGGATAAGGGACAACCCTGTCTAGTCCCATTCTGTATCTTAATTGAATCCGACAGCATCCCATTCGTGCGTACCCTAGCAGTAGGGTTTTGGTATAAGACCATAATTCTTTGCAAAAGTTGGGGACCCATCCCCCATTGCTTTAGTGTTTCCTCCAGGAATTCCCACCCTACCCTATCGAAAGCTTTTTCAGCATCGACAGACAAAAGGCAGGAGGAGATGTTATATTTCTGTGTATATTCTATCAATGTGAGAGTTTTCAGCGTGTTATCCCTAGCCTCTCGACCTCCCACGAATCCCACCCGGTCTTTATGGATAACCTTTGGTAATATAGGTGTTAATCTGTTAGCAATAAGTTTTGCATATATGCGAAGATCAATATTTGTTAATGAGATTGGTCTATAATTCGCACATAATGTGTGGTCTTTATCTGGTTTAGGGATGAGCGATATATGCTCTTCCATCCCCTGGGCAGTGAAGGGTCGAGAGGCAGAGACTGAATTAAAAGTCTTCGTTAATATAGGAATCAAACTCTCTTTGAATATTTTATAAAACCTTGTTGTAAATCCATCTGGGCCCGGGCTTTTGCCTGGGACCAGGGAACCCACCACTTCCCTAAATGAACACTCAACCACACAACACACACACCCCACCCCTCACCACTCTTGTGGTGTAAGTCACCCTAACTACTTGACTCGATTAGTCTAATCTTATCCTAGATAAGATCCCTATTCGGGGGTATATGGCTGTCCTCTAAGACCAACGCCCGGGATCCTTGCCTTTTGTTGAGCCTCCTCAATATTGCTCTATGCCCTCCCCCCACAGGGGGAGAGGAAGAGGACGGGGGGAGGGGGAGGGATAAACAGCACACAACCCCCCCAAAAAAGGGGGGGCATATATATACTACTACCATCCACATTTAAAATATAACATTACCATCATACTTATGTTAATTTCCTCTTACGTGATTTCATAATTTTCATGATTTCCTTTTTGTAATTATCACCCTTCATAATCAATAGTGTCACTCTTTTTACATACAGTATATTGGCATAACATCATTATACAGTACTGTATCTCACCAGCAAAGAATAATAAATAAATAACCCCATAAAACTATTCCCTCTCTATGGTGAAGAGGGGGAAATAAAAAAGAAAAAAAAAAGGGGGGCACATTTTTCTTTTCTCTTTTTTCCCTCTCCCCCTCTCCCCCTTCCTCGTTCTCCCTCTCAATCTTCCTACCCTCTTCCCTCCTTTTACAAGTGACCTTAAACAGTTATTCCCCCTTAGTGATAAACCAAAAAATGAGAAGTGAGAAAAAAAAATGTCTTTCCCTTCTTTTGTGTTTGGTTGTAGTGTACCAGCTTACTTATATTCATTCCTTCTTGTGTATATGTACATAATATTGCATCAAAAGAGAGAAAAAAAAAACTTCAAGGTGCCCGCATCATTTCCCCTTATGTGTGTATAAAATACTGTGTCACACCCAAGAAAATTTAATCCAAGAGAAAAAAAAAACCCTTCAAAGTGCCCGCATCATTTCCCCTTATGTGTGTATAAAATACTGTGTCACACCCAAAAAAATGTAATCTAAAAAAAAAAAAAAATTTTTAAAAATGTGTTTATGTAGTATTATAAAATACCATGTCACACCAAAAGAAAAAAAAAGGTATAGCCAGAAAAAGAGAGAACCCCCCCCCCCCAGTGCTGTGATAATTCACAAAAAAATTCCGTCCCTACCTCCCTATATTATCAATCGCCATGCAAAACACTTTCCCCGTATAACACTCTAAAGGGAAAGAGGATAAAAGAAACAAAAAAACCCAAAAAAACAAATAAGAAGGGGGAGGGGAAAAAAAGGGAAAATATCTCTTCCCATCTTATTGCACACCACATGAATCCTTATCCCCTTTGCACCTTTAACCCATTTCTCTATAAATCAAACTTTTACTTTTTAATACTTGGTTGCAAATCATTTGCAGTCAATTACAGCCTGAAGTCTGGAATGCATAGACATCACCAGACGTTGGGTTTCATCCCTGGTGATGCTCTGCCAGGCCTCTACTGCAACTGTCTTCAGTTCCTGCTTGTTCTTGGGGCATTTTCCCTTCAGTTTTGTCTTCAGCAAGTGAAATGCATGCTCAATCAGATTCAGGTCAGGTGAATGACTTGGCCATTGCATAACATTCCACTTCTTTCCCTTAAAAAACTCTTTGGTTGCTTTCTCAGTATGCTTCGGGTCATTGTCCATCTAGCGCCGTCCAATGAGTTTTGAAGCATTTGGCTGAATATGAGCAGATAATATTGCCCGAAACACTTAAGAATTCATCCTGCTGCTTTTGTCAGCAGTCACATCATCAATAAATACAAGAGAACCAGTTCCATTGGCAGCCATACATGCCCACGCCATGACACTACCACCACCATACTTCACTGATGAGGTGTTATGCTTTGGATCATGAGCAGTTCCTTT
Organism: Glandirana rugosa; assembly: GCA_018402905.1. Classification (NCBI taxonomy): domain Eukaryota; kingdom Metazoa; phylum Chordata; class Amphibia; order Anura; family Ranidae; genus Glandirana; species Glandirana rugosa. The sequence continues at coordinate 534,112 of BLSH010192308.1, read as the reverse complement.
CCTTCTCCATACTCTTCTCTTCCCATCAATCTGGTACAAGTTGATCTTGGTCTCATCTGTCCATAGGATGTTGTTCCAGAACTGTGAAGGCTTTTTTAGATGTTGTTTGGCAAACTCTAATCTGGCCTTCCTGTTTTGAGGCTCACCAATGGTTTACATCTTGTGGTGAACCCTCTGTATTCACTCTGGTGAAGTCTTCTCTTGATTGTTGACTTTGACACACATACACCTACCTCCTGGAGAGTGTTCTTGATCTGGCCAATGTTGTGAAGGTGTGTTTCCTTCACCAGGGAAAGAATTCTTTGGTCTTCCACCACAGTTGTTTTCCGTGGTCTTCCGGGTCATTTGGTGTTGCTGAGCTTACGGCTGCGTTCTTTCTTTTTAAGGATGTTCAAAACAGTTGATTTGGCCACACCTAATGTTTTTGCTATCTCTCTGATGGGTTTGTTTTGTTTTTTCAGCCTAATGATGGCTTGCTTCACTGATAGTGACAGCTCTTTGGATCTCATATTGAGAGTTGACAGCAACAGATTCCAAATCCAAATAGCACACTTGAAATGAACTCTGGACCTTTTATCTGTTCCTTGTAAATGGGATAATGAGGGAATAACACACAGCTGGCCATGGAACAGCTGAGCAGCCAATTGTCCCATTACTTTTGGTCCCTTAAAAAGTGGGAGGCACATATACAAACTGTTGTAATTCCTGCACCGTTCACCTGATTTGGATGTAAATACCCTCAATTTAAAGCTGAAAGTCTGCAGTTAAAGGACATCTTGTTTGTTTCATTTCAAATCCATTGTGGTGGTGTATAAAGCCAAAAAGATTAGAATTGTGTCCATGTCCCAATATTTATGGACCTGACTGTATTTATCCATATTTATCCATATCTTCCCTTGTGGGTAATGATTGCATATATGCTTGCAAGTCCCATGTTTCTTTTTCCCTTATATTTTTTCCTGGAATACCTTGTTGTAAATTCAGAGGGGATCCTTCACAGGATTGCTGTATTCCTCTAATGCTTGAATCTAGGCTTACACTTAATTCTGAGGAGTTTAATGTTTCTTCTTGCTGCTGGGTTTGTTGAAAATATCCTTTTATGTCTGTGCTCTGAGGTAACAGTGTAACCTGAACCTTTAGAGTGTTCTTACTTGTGCCTCCTGCTGCTCCCCCTTTACCTTTCTGTGTTTGTGATCCTTTAGGGGCCATTTTGCAATCTTATTGTGCGCCACTCTAGACCAGACTGTCATGTGACATCGAGTACTTGACCTATATCCCATGTATCTCTTTTCTCAATCTATTTTACTGTTATTTCATATTAAGTGATATAGGTCTTGGTAACTCAATATTTATAAAAAAAAAACACATTAACAGAGGTTCCACACTTACTCCCTCGGTTGCAGGATACCTGGGGTAGTTATTATCTAGTTCCACACTGCCTACCGCATATTTACGGCGGCAGTGTGGACGATGGCCGTGAATCGCCGTAAAAAGGTGGCGATCTGCGAATGGCCGCTAGGGGGCACGCGCACGCACCAGCCGCACTCCTGAGGAGTGTGCCCGTGGCTCGGGTGGACCCGATGTCCGCTGGCGAGCCGTGATGAGCGGCCACAGGCAAAGAATGGCCAACCGCCGATGTAAACACAGCGGTTCCCCATTCTGACAGTGTGCGGGCATGGGAGATCTACTGATCCCTGTCACTGGGATCAGTTAGATCTCTCATGCCCATGGTAGCCCAACCCCCCCACAGTAAGAACACACCCAGGGAACATAGTTAACCCCTAGATCTCTCCCTGCAGGTTAACCCCTTCACTGCCAATGAAATTTATACAGTAATCAGTGGACATTTAAATTTTTGATCTCTGAATAAATGTCATTGGTCCCAAAAAAGTGTCAAAAATGTCTGACATGCCCACCCCAATATCGCAGTACCGCTAAAAATCGCAGATCGCCGCCATTACTAGTAAAAAATAAACCCCCCCCCCCAGAAATGAATTCTCACCATCCGTAAACGTGGACATTTTTGCTCAAACCAATCAATAAACACCGATTGCGATTTTTTTTTTTTATCACAAATATGAGGAAGAATATAAATCGGCCAAAACCGGTGAAAAAAAATGTCTTTTTATATATTTTTTGGATTTGAATTTTAGCAAAAAGTAAGAAATTTGTTTTTTTTTTGCAAAATGGTCGCTGTTCTTTTGCTTATATCAGCGATCAGAAATGACGCAGAGACGATCAAATACCACCAAAAGAAAGCTCTATTTGTGGGAAAAAAAGGATTTTGTTTGGGTACAACGTCGCACGGCTGCGCAATTGTCAGTTAAAGCAGCGCAGTGCCGAATCGCAAAAAGTGCTCTGGTCCTAAAGTGTGAAATTCTTCCGGAGGTGAAGTGGTTAAAGTCCACTTTTGTTCTTGAAAACCTCCTTAGGGTAGTCTATGTCCTTATGTATGTCTCCAGAGAAACCTAACAAATTTATAAATGTAAGCCCCTCAGTTCTTAGCTGACTGAGTTTAATAAGAGTTGGTTGAATTTCATCCAGTTCCTCTGGGTCCCTTCCAATATGCTTTCCTCTGAAGCCCTTTGGTCAGTCTTCAGTCGGGACTTGTGTATGATCATGAAAGAAGACCTCTGCAGCTGACCCCATGAGTCGTGTGCTCACCTCTATTGCCCCGGTGCCTTCCTCACTCCATGCGTCGGTGTGGCATGTGGTCCATGTATGCTGTGACCCATGTCTCCTCCGCTAGCTCACACTGCTCCCACACTCACCGCTCACATCCTCAATCTCACCCTCTCGCTGTCCCAGGAGGGGGGTCCACAGACGGAGCAGGGAGTGTGCCTGTGGGACACCCACGCAGGGGAAGATTGCAGCGCCTCCATCCTCCTACTCCCGTCAGCACATTGGGGGACCTGCACACCGAGGCAGAGTGGAGCGGAGCTGAACAGAGCAACATAGGGAGCGCGCCTGTAAACTCCCACATGGGGTAAGGTCCTCCTCTCTCCCCTCTCTCCGTTCACAGCGCCACTGTCTTTTACTCCCGCCAGCATACAAGGACCCGCATAACAGGGGAAGCGAGGTAGGGACCGTGCTTGCAACACCTCCACATAGTGGGAAGGTCCTCCTCTCAGCCCCACAGGAGGGTCCACAAAATGAGGGAGAGTGAGGTAGGGGGCTGTGCTTGTACAATCTCCACGTGAGGGGAAGGTCCTTCTCTCCTCTCCGGTCTCCAATACCTATCAGGATGTCGGATGTAATCCCTCCTGGATTCCCATACACGGCCTTTCCTTATGGCGATTCCTTGATGTGGTAGTGACTAGCTCAGACTCTGGTGGAGCTATCCCGCTATGTGGCCATCTTGGATGAGCTCCACCCCTGGCGCAATCGGTCAGCAGGCAGTACTTATATGGTTCCAGCATTTGGTTGCTGTAGTAGACTCCCCCCATGAATAAATTGTAGCCATGGATACATCTTGGATTTTGGATTGGACCATTCCTTATGGGGATCTCCATGAAGATATTATTGTGTATTGATGACAGTATGTAGACATCCCTTCTATCCCTCCACTTCACTACCAGAATTTCCTCATTTCGCAAGCTCACTGTCTTCCCTCTTCTTAATTTCATATTGATGAGCCTTTGAGTAAAACCCTTCCTGTTCTTTCTGACAGTGCCACATGATGGTGTGTTCTTCCAGTGAAGGTTTCGGAACAGAGGTAGACTTGTATAGAGGTTGTCTACATACAAGTGGTAGCATTTGTCTAGAAGTGGGTAAATGAGGTCCCAAACAACTTTCCCGCTTGATCCTAAATAGTCAGGGCAATTAGGGGAATGCAGCTGGGATGCCTTCCCTTCGTACACTATAAATGCATAGTGTATGTGGCTCGGTCACATGGTTTGTACACTTTGACCCCATAGCGGTTCCTTTTTCTCGGGATAAATTGCTTTATTCCCAGCCTGCCACTAAATGACTAGTGACTCATCTGTACAAATGTGTTGGTCTGGGGTAAACAACTGGGGGAATGTCTCTGAAAAATACTTGAGTAGTGGCTGAATTTTAAAAAGCTTATCGTAATTGGGGTCATTTCGAGGAGGGCACTGTGTGTTGTCGTTGAAGTGCAGGAGCCTCATTATCATCAGGTATCCTGTTCGGGGCATTACCCTGGAGAAGACCAGCATGTGGTCAATGGGGTGGGTTGACCAATAGGACCGTAATTCGTTCTTTTTGTTGAGTCCCATACAAAATGTGTGGCCCAAAAAAGTCTTAAACTCCTCCACTGTAAGGTCTCTCCACTCAAAGGGACATGCGTAATATGATGTTGGATTGTTTGCAACAAATTGTCATGCATGCAAGTTGCACTGGGCCACAATTGAGGCAAGCATGTCCACTGTAAAAATTAATTGGAAAAAATCCATTGGTGAAAAACTATCCATGTCCACCTGCACTCCAGGCTGGGCAGTGAAAGGGGGAATTCTAGCTTCTCATGAATTAGGAGGAAGCCACAAGGGATTCTGAAGGGAATAGGGAAGGTCAGCATGGGTCCTAACCCTTTGGGGCTGAGGTGACAGTTGGCCTTTCTTGCTGAGGTACTGTGGTGCTGGTGGATGGCCGTGCGGTGCTGGTGGATGGCACTGCGGTGCTGGTGAATGCTACTGCCTCCTTACCAAAACACCTTTGTCTGCCGGCGGACCATCTTCCTCCTCTGAGTCAGTCAGTGTTTCACTGCTGAGGACGGGCTCAGAATCTGCATCAGACTCAGAATCTGAAGAGGAATCTGAAGTAGAGAGCTCCCCGTTGCTCTCGTCGGCCGCACTTAAAATTTGGTATGCCTCCTCGGTGGAAAAGGATCTTTTGGCCATATTTTTGTTGCTGTTGATGAGCCTGCTGACTTGCACATATGGGCACTGATGACTGGCTCAGATAGGCACTGATTATGCGGCACAGATGGGCACTGATTACTGGCACAGATGGGCACTGATTATGCAGCACAGATGAGTACTGACTTTGACAGATGGGCACTGATTATGCGGTACAGATGAGCACTGATGACTGGCACAGATGTGCACTGATGACTGGCACAGCTGGGCACTGATGACTCAGATGTGCACTGATGAGGCGGCACAGATGTGCACTTATTATATGGCATAGATGAGCATGAATGACTGGCACAGATGGGCACTGATTATGCGGCACAGATGGGCACTGATTACTGGCACAGATGGGCACTGATTATGCGGCACAGATGGGCACTGATGACTGGCACAGATGGGCACTGATGACACAAATGTGCACTGATGAGACTGCACAGATGTTCACTGCTGAGGCTGCACAGATTTGCACTGATTATGCAGCACAGATGAGCACTAATGACTGGCACAGATGGGCACTGATTATGCTGCACATATGTGCACTGATGACTGGCACAGGTGGGCACTGATGACTGGCACAGATGAGCACTGATAACACAGCTGGGCACTGAAGAAACTGCACAGATGTGCACTGATGAGGCGGCACCAATGTGCACTGATTATGCGGCACAGATGAGCACTAATGAATGGCACAGATTGGCACTGATTATGCGGCACAGATGGGCACTTATGACTGTATAACTGGCACAGATGGGCACTGATGACTGGCACAGATGAGCACTGATGACACAGATGTGCACAGATGAGGCGGCACAGATGTGCACTGATTATGTGGCACAGATGTGCACTGATTATGTGACACAGATAAGCACTGATGACTGGCACGGATGGGCACTGATGACTGGCACAGATGGGCACTGATGAGGTGACACAGATGTGCACTGATGATGCGGCACTGATGACTGGCACAGATGGGCACTGATGAATGGCACAGGTGGGCACTGATTAATGGCACAGGTGGGCACTGTGACACTGGTTGGCACTGACCCTGATGGGCACTGTGCCACTGGCACTGTGACACTGACTGGCACTGTTTTGGGCACTTTTTGGGCACTGTTTGGGCACTGGTGCTTCACTGTAAAAGTCAAGGACTGACTTACATGCAGCACAGATGCTCTCCCTCCTCACAAACTGTCTCTATGTGAGGAGGAAGTGCCGTCCATGAGAGATTATCTCATATGTTTACACTTGAGATCATCTCTCATTGGACACGGTGATCACATGGTAAATGGCCGCTGTGATCGTGTCTGTGATTGGCTGTGTCCAAGGGACACAGTGATCACAGATCTTCCTCGATGAGCGCCCGTCAATTGACGGTGCCCCGGCAAAGTAAATCCACTCTGTAGCCGTCAATCGGCTATAGCGCGGATCTGAAGTGGTTAATATAACTAATTTTGTTACATTACTATCATGGAACATGGGGGGGCCTAAATGATAAAGTAAAAAGGGCTGCAATGTTTAGCTATTTGAAGGTGATCAGACTAGATATAGTTCTCCTGCAAGAGATGCATTTGGATGGGAGCAAGGTTTTATTGTTGCAGAAATCTTGGATACAGCATATGTTCCATGCTACATACTCCTCCAATACGAGAGGAGTGACCATTTTACTCGGTAAGAATATGCTCTGTTCTAATCAAAAAGTGATCTCAGATCCAGGGGGGAGATATATAATATTAGTGATGGAGATTTATCAAACTACTGTAGTGATAATACGTTTCTATATGCCACCCCCATTTCAACCGTAATTGTTATATTATCTATTAGAGATATTGATCCCATACATGCACCTTCTGCTCTTTTGGGCCAGTAACTTTAATGTTATATTGGATGGTGAATTAGATACATCAAACCCGCTAAGGGAGGCCTCTGATGATCTTCTCTCTTGGGGGTCCGCAGCCCAGCTCATTGAGCTGTGGCAGTGGAAGAAGAGCTTCTCTCGGACGCACAAAACTGCTTCTGGGATTGACTTAGCTTTTGCAAATAATGATGGTGTTAAATTTGTATATGAGGCCTCCTATTTGGTGGGTGGTTTATCTGATCATGATCCTTTATTATTAATGTTGTCATTGAAAGCTGGAATGGGATGTAGTACATGGCGGTTATTGCCTGGTTGGGTACAGATGGAGAAGGTGCAACAGCAGATTCAACCACATATGATAATTTTTTGGGATGAAAATATATTCTCCGCTCCAGACACGGTGTGGGACACGTTTAAGACCGTGATGAGGGGACAATACATATCAGCTATCAACTCAGTTTGTAAGGAGCATAGTGCAGAGAGGGAGGTACTACAATCGGAGGAACACAGACTGAAGAGGGAATATGCAGCTACCCCAAGGAATACATCCTTTGCAGCCCTAGAGGGAGCTAAAAGACAACTTGCCTTACATGGAACTAATTTAGCACACATTTCCTTATGACAGGGGGCAGAGTTAACTTTTGTACAGGGCGATATGAATAGCACATTACTGTCGATGCTAGTAGCCGATCAGAGGGCTCCAGTCAGTGTGTCCTGTATTCGCTCTCGGGCAGAGGTCTTGGTTAAAGACCCAGAGGACATTATGAAAGTGTTTGTGGAATATTTTTCAGAAACTTATTTTTCTATTCCTGCATTTGACGAGTTGGAGCTGAAGAATCTACTAGAATAGAGAAAGCTATCAACTCGTTCCCCCATACAAATCCCCGGGACTGGATGGACTTCCGGGGGATTGGTATAGACAGTATGCAGATATGCTCGCCCCTAGACTACATTCACCATACTCCTATTGGTTTGAGCATGAAATGTTGCCATCTTCCATGCTGGATGCATATGTGGCTCTCCTACCCAAACAAGGCAAGGATCATACAAGCTGTTCATCGTATAGACCCATAGCCCTCCTTAATGCGGATTTAAAGATCCTCACAAAGGTCCTGCCCAATAGACTGATGGTGGTTCTACCGGCCCTGGTTGATATGGATCAAACAGGGTTTATGCCTGGGAAATCTACGGATACTAACCGTAGATTATTTAAGCATTTGCAAATTTCCCACAAGACAATGGGTAGCAGGGCAGTGGTATCAGTGGGCATGGCCAGGGCCTTTGATTCATTAGATTGGAGGTATATGAGGGCAATGCTGCAATGTAAGGTTGAATGGGTGTCCCTACTGTACAGCGCACCTAGGATGGCACTGAAAATAGGGGCTTCGATATTCCCTTTTTTTAAGGTTTGTAGCGGAACCAGACAAGGTTGTCCACATTCGCCCTTTTTTTCCCCTTATGATAGAGCCTTTGGCAGTGGCACTGCGGTCATCTCCTGATGTAGGTGCTTTGGAGGTTGGCTCCATTAGAGAGTGCATGGCGCTCTATGCGAATGATATGGATATGTTGCTGTTCTTAAAAAATACAGGCCCATCTTTGTGCACAGCCCTTGGTATACTTGAGAATTTTGCACGTTTCTCCGGTCTTAAAATAAACTGGGACAAGTTGACTATTTCACCACTCGATCCGGGTACTAAGGCTGTGGCGGACACAGGGTTATCATTAAAGTGAGTTACAGATTTTAAGTATTTGGGGGTTCGCATCATAGCCAGGATGGAGGATTATATCAGTCTAAATTTTCTGCTGTCGTTGGACCTCCTTAAATGAAAAATCTTCCCCTGTCAGTAATAAATTTACTTAAAATGAAAATTCCCCAATATTTTTATATTTCTTGCGTAACTCCCCAGTTTGGATTCCGCAATCTTTCTTGCACCGGGCACATGGCCATTTTGGCTCATTTATATGGGGTAATTCACCTGCTAGGATAGGAGGATCAGGAGCCATGGCTGGTCAGGGAGTGTTTGTGCGTTGGTGGCTTTTGGAGGATGATGGGGATTCGGCAACGGTATTGGAGGCGGCGGTGTTGGGCTCATTAGAGAGCTTGCACCTCCTGGTCCATCATGGCCTTGGAGCTAAACTCCCCTTAACTGGAACTATGAGAGCTGCCATTAGGGCCTGGGATACTACCCGGAACCTGTTGGAGCCTATGGAGCCATATCGCCAGCTTCTCCTCTGGCTGAATCCTCATCTGTCCCATTTTTTGTCCATCTCGGATCCAACTATATGGGGGATGAGTCAGGGTTGTGGGTGATATAGTTAGAGAGGGAGAGCTATGCACATTTAATGACTTACAACAAAGATTTTATTTACCCAACCTTTACCTGTTTCGCTACCTTCAGCTGAGATATGCTTTTGTGTCCCAGTTTGGCTCAGTTAGGGTGGTGGTTAAACCATCCAAATTGGAAAAAGTTCTGTTGGATAAATCTATGAGAAAATCCATGTCAGGGCTATATAGGGAGCTCTTTACTACGCCTCCTCCTTCAGTTATTAGATGTAAGGAGCAGTGGATGGTGGAGGTTCCAGATTTAAAAAATGAAGATTGGGAGGATATGTGGAGCTTACCTTTTTCATATTTAGTATCAGCAAAGGATTGCCTAATTCAATTTAATGTTTTTGCACCGCATTTCTCGCAAAATGTTTAAGATGTCCATATTCCCCAGCGGATTTTCGCCATATTTTTGGCAGTGTCCTGTGGTACAGGATTTCTGGGCTGCAGTGATTTGCTGCATGAAGGAGATCTCCTCTATGCGGGTGCCTAAGACAGTATCAATATGCTGCACTGTGACTCTGAAAATATAAAACAGGTAATTGGATAAATAAACAAAATACAGTGTCGCACATTAAAGTGTAAATGTGCAAATTAGTATCGCATGAAGTCACTATGGCTAGTGACTCCGCGTAGTGTAGTGCAAAAAGTATACATATAAGTGTAAACAATCAAAAGTTCATAAATGAAGATCAAAACTTCTTGCGTAGTCTCTAAAATGCAGTCAAGGTGATATAGGATGTGTTGGCAAAGAGATTAGTCCAAAAATCTTGCTCCAAATGCAGTGAAATGAAAAAATTATATATCAATCCAGTAATAAAGTGATGTACATGTGAAATGGTAAGATTGGATGCTTACCGGATGGATGGGACACATGTGCCGTACGGCGGCATGGGTCAGTAGAGCTTGTTTGGGAACAGTTCCCAGGTGGTAATCCCTTGTGGAGAGATCTGGTTATGGAGTATGTGTTTTCATCTAGCTTGGACAGTTCTCAGCAGGATATAGATTCCAAGGAGTAGTCATATGTGTAAAGATAAAACACTCCACATAGTGTGACTCTGTATAAAATCGTATTTATTGTAAATAAAAAGTGCACACTTACAATAGGTAGATATGTAGCCGGCAAAGACAGTATAAAATCAAAAGGGGATGCTCATGCGGTCCTCACCCGACATGTTTCGTCCTATAGGACATCATCTGGGGTGTGAGGATCATGCTATGGCGTCGCTATATTTATAAACTTCATAATTAGTGAAAAAACTTACAGCTGAATTGTTCCAGGAGGAAGTCCAAACATTTTCATCTGAAATGTCTCAAAATGGCTCCGGCGTGCATTCCATGCCTCACTTTGACAATGGATATGGAATCCTTATGTGTTCCAAGCCTCAATTTTGACCTGAAATGCATAGTGATACACCATGGGCTTGGATATGCAATCCAAGCCTCATTCTGATTTTAAAATGGTGACACTAAGCATTCCAAGCCTCGTTCTGGTCTCAAAATGGTAGCGCTGTGTGTCTTGGATATGCAATCATAGCCTCACTCTGATTTTAAAATGGTGGTGCTAAGCATTCCAAGCCTCACTCTGGTTTCAAAATGACAGCACCGTGTGTTCCAAGCCTCCACTTCAATTAAACCACTAAAGTGGAAGATACCTTAGTATGGGCTTGGATATGCAGTCCAAGCATCACTATGATAAATCATGTGTAGACATGTGGTAAGATAAAAACCCTGTATGGATTCAATGTTAATCTGTGGAGTGGGCATTCCCCCATAAATACTGTGCTATGCTCCAATCGGATAATTGGACAAATAGAATTGTCCAAACAAGACCCAAATCAATGGTCACACTTAATTTAATCACACCTATAAATAGGCATGTGTGATAATATTGAACATACATGTATTCTATATATAATACCAATGTTGACAACACCAATCCGGACGAGAAGGCCAGGTGTCAAAATCTGGCACCTGACATCAAAAACCGTATAGCGACCAAAGTATGTGTGTGATAACATTGGACATATATGTGTTCTATACATAGTACCAATGGTGGCACCACTGATCCGGACAAGAAGGCCAGGCGTTAAAATCTGGCACTTGACATCAGAAATGAATAATGACCAAGGCATAACTATATGTCCCCTATGGATAAAAGTGAACCTACATCTGTTGGTCTAAACTCAGCATATATAGTAATAAATAGCGCCATCCAGTGTTCTAATTATGAACACATTTTAAACAATAAAAACATGGGAAATAAAAACTGCAGGGGGCGTGGCTTGCAGGGACGAGCGGCGGACGTCTTGTGGAACAGCTCCGGACACAAGATTCTCTTCCAGAGCAATCCGCAACAACAAAGGAAAGGTGAGATAAAATTCCACCTTTAAAAGACACATCTCACCCCCACCTTCATCCTGATACCCCTATTGTGGCAGAGACCTAAGGGAAAAGGGAGATATTCACCCGACACAGCCGCTACACGCCACACTGTTAGGCCCAAGCCACCCTGACACCGGCCTAAATTTCGGACCATCCACGAGCAGTACAGCGCGCGGAGAGCGGACGGCGGCGGCCACACAAAGAGACCCTCTCCCGCACGAAAGGTCCCTCTCTCCCCACGCTGACAGAGCGGATCACCGCTGAAAAGAGAAACACACCGGCGGCGGCAGGCGAGAGGCGCGCGACATGACGAGCACCTACCAGGCTTTAAATCCGGCCACAGTCCCACCGAACCCGGATTGTCACACCGCACATCGCCGACACAGCCCACTTATAGAGGGAAAAGGGAATCCAGAGACGGTGTTATCCCCATAGTCCTACTTCCACCCCCACTCTACACAGAAAATTTCCACCTTAAAATAGAGTGGAAAGGAAACAACAACGCCTAACGAGACCTTCTCTTAGAACACAGGCCTCGACAAGGTGTTCTGCAGGCGGCGAGCAGGGACGTTCGGTGCGGGGGACGTCAAAAATAAAGGGTACA
>BLSH010192308.1:503947-515998 GCA_018402905.1 Glandirana rugosa | reverse complement strand
CGCGCCATTATGTCTGATAAACATCACTAACCTCTCATTTAGGAGATACAAAAGATCTCTTTCGAGACACATGATCAATGCAGCCAAAGCATTAATCCCCCTAAACTGGAGATCCACAAGATCCCCATCCATTAAAGACTGGCTAAATAAAGTAAACGAAATATATGATATGGAAGAACTGATAGCAATCAAAAGAGAAAACCCCAACAACTTCAACAAAACCTGGAACCCATGGTCAACATTCAAACTTTCAGACGAATACAAAACACTAACAAACATAAAATGAAAAATCTAACATCTGTTAATTTGTGAAACTACATTCCAAGAAGTTCTCTAGAAACGACCGATTACTTCATGGTAACTGAGTACCTTGAGTAAGAAACCCTTAAGATTCTCTGACAACTCGCTTTTACATAGGTATACACCACAATAACATCCTTATAAGAATTCAAAAGGATTGGCCTATCCACACTGATAGTTCACTTATTGTAAAACTAACATACCCTATACAATGTATTAATCTAAACTGTTAAACATTTTCAACTATGTCTGATAACTATATCGCTGAATGATATATTATTCCTGTTTATGTTAACATACTTTTTCTCTGAATAAACGCTATTGAAACAAAAAAAAAAAAAACTGCAATTTAAAATATACATTCAAAGCATGTATTTTGAAGGGAATGGTGATATATACTTCGAGAGAAGAGAAATAATTGCTAATGACTCCCGTTTAGTGTTGAGTAGAGTTGAGCGAACCTCTGGCAGTTCGGGTTCTGCTGGTTCGGCCGAATTTCGGGACAAAGTCCAGGTTCGGGTCCGGACAGAACCCGAACTTTGACATGGACCCCGAACCCCATTGAAATCAATGGGGACCCGAACTTTTAGGCACAAAAATGGCTGTAACAAAGACCTGGAAAGTCCTAGAGGTCTGCAAAAGGAAGGACAATGGGGGTAAGAGTAGGGCAATTGCCCTACAAAGAAATGGGGATAGGGAAATAACTTAAAATAATTTTTAAGCAAAAATCAAAAATGGAGGTGGATGTGGAGTTGGAGGTTAAGGAGGCGGTGAAAGTGGCGGTGGAGGAGGAGGTAGCCAACACTGTTTTTTTTATTTTTGGAATTTTTGAGTTTTTTTTTAAACCAGCAATGTAGATGCACGTTTTAATTTTGTGCAAGGAACAATAATCTGTCCCTTTAAGCAAAGTAGGAACCTCTCCCTATAGGACTAGGAGATGATTTTAGATTCTAAAATAATCTCCAAGTTGTACAGGGAAAGCCTCCAGCTGTTGCTTTAAGGGAAAGATCAGTGTTCTAAAATCATGTTCAAATTGTGTGGGAAACCCCTATATCAGCCGCAGGGAGCCATATTAGTGTTCTAAAATCATCTTCAAATCGTGTGGGAAACCCCTATATCAGCCGCAGGGAGCCATATTAGTGTTTTAAAATCATCATCAAATTGTATAGAAAAAGCCTATCTCAACCGGAGAGAAGCCATATTAGTGTTTTAAAATCATCATTAAATTGTATGTAAAAAGGCTATCTCAGATGGAGGGAAGCCATATTAGTGTTTTAAAATCATCATTAAATTGCATGGAAAAAGGCTATCTCAGACGGAGAGAAGCCATATTAGTGTTTTAAAATCATCATTAAATTGCATGGAAAAAGGCTATCTCAGACGGAGAGAAGCCATATTAGTGTTTTAAAATCATCATGATTAAATTGTATGGAAAAAGGCTATCTCAGACGGAGAGAAGCCATATTAGTGTTCTAAAACACACAATTTGAAGTTGATTTTAAAACACTAATACGGCTTCCCTGCGGCTGATATAGGGGATTATCACACACACTTTGATGATGATTTTAGAACACTAATCTTTCCCTTAAAGCAACAGCTGGAACCTTTCCCTGTACAACTTGGAAATGATTTTAGAAGAATTATCTTTCCCTTAAAGCAACAGACTCTCCCTAGTCCAGTTAGATCGTTCTGTGCAGCAGGGTGAGGTGTGAAATCTGTCTCTCAAAGCACCAGTACTAGTATCTCTACCTAGTCCAGTCAGATCGTTCTGTGCAGCAGGGTGAGGTGTGAAATCTGTCTTTCAAAGCACCAGTTCTAGTATCTGTCCCTCCCTCAAAGCAGCAGTATTAGTATCTCTCCCTAGTACAGTCAGATCGTTCTGTGCAGCAGGGTGAGGTGTGAAATCTGTCTCTCAAAGCACCAGTACTAGTATCTCTCCCTAGTCCAGTCAGATCGTTCTGTGCAGCAGGGTGAGCTGTGAAATCTGTCTCTCAAAGCACCAGCACTAGTATCTCTCCCTAGTCCAGTCAGATCGTTCTGTGCAGCAGGGTGAGGTGTGAAATCTGTCTCTCAAAGCACCAGTTCTAGTATCTGTCCCTTCCTCAAAGCAGCAGTATTAGTATCTCTCCCTAGTACAGTCAGATCGTTCTGTGCAGCAGGGTGAGATGTGAAATCTGTCTCTCAAAGGACCAGTACTAGTATCTCTCCCTAGTCCAGTCAGATAGTTCTGTGCAGCAGGGTGAGGTGTGAAATCTGTCTCTCAAAGCACCAGTACTAGTATCTGTCCCTCCCTCAAAGCAGCAGTACTAGTATCTCTCCCTAGAACAGTCAGATCGTTCTGTGCAGCAGGGTGAGATGTGAAATCTGTCTCTCAAAGCACCAGTACTAGTATCTCTCCCTCCCTCAAAGCAGCAGTACTAGTATCTCTCCCTAGTCCACAATCAGATTGTTCAGTAATGCAGGATGAGATGTTCTGCAATCTGTCCCTAACAGAGCCAGCAGCATCCTCTCTCTAAACTATCCTGAGAGCATATGACATGCAGCACGGTGACTCCAGCCCCATATAGAGGCTGGGTCACATGGTGCACTAGCCAATCACAGCCATGCAATTAGTAGGCATGGCTGTGATGGCTTCTAGGGAAAACCAGTGAAACACTTATTGATTGGCTGCCCTTGGCAGCTTTTCAACACGTGGAGTAAAATACCAGAACCCCGGACCCGAACCCGGACTTTATTTTAAAAGTCCGGGTTCGGGTCCGGGTGCCGGACACCCAAAAGTTCGGTACGGACCCGAACGTTACAGTCCGGGTTCGCTCAACACTAATGGACAGTAGTGACCATGCTACTCATCCACACCAGCTTGCTGGAAATTAATTTATAAACAGGCAGGTAAGTGCTGTTGTGATCTCTGCAGCATTGCAGGGTCAAAAGTGTGCCCCCCATCTCAGTGCTCCTGCAACCAATCAGACCGAAAGCATGGAAATCCAGACTTATTCATATGGAGCACATAGCAAAAACAGCTGCAGATACCATTGCAGATGCTGCACTGTTTGGACAGTGAAGTATAACACTGGGATTAGTTACTAGTAAGACAGTAATGTGGAGGAACGCAGTTCCAGCACCTCCAGCATTGCTTTTATGTAATGGCTAGGGTGGGGGTGTGTGCTGGAGCGTCTATTGCCAATGGGTACGATCTAGTGTTGTGGGGGGCTATTGTTGCTGGTGGGAGTCTTATGCTGCTAGGGGATCAATGGTTGCTGGGGGGTCTTTTGTTTATGGGGGTACCTGTTGTTGCTTAAGGGGTCCCATGTTGCTGGTTGTCAAAGACCATTGTCTTCAGGGATAACTGGCCACATGTAGCAGTCTCCCCCCTTGCAAGTCCCCAGTAGTGCTGATCTACTTACACTTTCCTCTCTCTTGCTCTCCTTCCTCCAGGAAGGGCTTCCTCCATGTGTTGTGGCAGGATCCTTCCAGCACTCAAGCCCTCAGCCCAAGGTTGAGGGCCACCAACAGCCTCCTCAACATTAAATCTCCCTCTTCCACCTGGGGATTGGCCAAGCCCTCATAAATATTCCAGGCAGCTCCTCCTAACCCCCAACCTCTATCTCTAGAGGTTTCTACAACCTGCTAGACCAGGGGGAGGCACTAGAGGAGCTATCAGGATGAGTCTTCCAGCCCTGAGTCACTGAACCCTGACCCAGTCTCACAGCTCAGGCTTAGCCCTGAGCTAACTAAATTTACATATTCTAACAAAACCTGCACTAACATCTAGCACACCTACTAGAGAGTTCTACACATTTAAATAACATGGCACCAAAAATGATACTTGGTTCTGTACTCTCTAAAAGGGATGATACTGGGAGGTGAGTAGGGGGTGGGACCAAGGGACAGTGCTCAGAGAAGGGTGGTGGTGGAGCCAAGGGGTGACTCAGAAGGGGGGAGTACCTGCACCTTTTCTGTGAGAAAAAAAGCCCTGCTAGTACATACACTATATAATTGCTGCAGACAAGGACGCAAGTGATAGCGAAGGAGATCAGAGAAAAAATGATTGTGATAAGACACACATTTCCACCCTGAACTTAAACTTTTTGTGGTCTTGTTCCCACGGGTAGTTCTACATCCCAGCATGCCTTTCGCCCTTTGCCCCATGCTTCCCATAGCTAATGAACCCCAAGTTCAACCCACATCTGCTGTAACTGTAGAAGGGGGTTCAGTTCTCACTGGCAACAATCCGGTGTACAGGAGAAAAGGTGGCTCTCGACCTTGAACTCCTGCTGGCCCAGAGACTCTGCAAGTTTCCAGCTATGGTGAGGAGGAGGATACATTTCACCGTATGCCCTCTTCACTTTACAAAAGGAGTAGAGCATGTTTGCTTTGCAAAGGTAACGTGCTCTACTCCTTTAGAAACTCAACCTCATACATTCAGGTTGCATTGTGTGGAGGGTTGTATTTCATAAATATATGCACATTATTTTGTCTTTTTCAATAGACATTTCTATTACAACTGTTCTCTATTTTCTTCCCCTTAATTACAGAAATAGGTGTTTTTCAGCTCCAGAAATAAGCCTTTCTTGTAAAGGGTATTTTCTTTCATCTAATCTTTCTTTTGGACATGAAGTATGATGTTATTAATTATACGTACTGCAAACCCAAACGCAAAATCTCTTATAAGCTTTACTATGTCAGCGTGTTTTCAAAAGTAATTTTTAATATTTTAAAATAGGCAGATTTTATTAAATACCACATGGTGACTCTGCCATTAGGGTCCATTAAGAAGAAATGTCATGCAACCATTGCTGGAATGTATGCATGTAGGCAGGAAGTGGTTTCACAGTGGCTGCAGGAGGTCAGCAGCACTGAAATGCAAAAGTAGGTGAAAACATGGTTTATGATCCACAGTGTTTCAAAAAACAAAATGTCATTCATCTAGGGTTAACATGTTTTTTTCTTTAACAATTAGCTTGTGAACAGTAAAACAGTTACACATACCTCCCAACTGTCCCTCGTTTGAAGAACTGTTCCAACTTTCTTCCTCTCTTTTTGGTCTGATGTACAGACCTTAAAAAATGGTTATACTACACTAAAATCTTCTCTCCTAAATACTCACCTGAGCCCAATCCCCATCCAGCACTGTACACATCTGCAGCAGCTCTTCTCTTCTCTCTCTTCCCTCACTGGCTTGGCTGAGAGCAGTAGGAGCCATTGGCTCCAGTTGCTGCCAATCCAAACCTGTGAGCAGAGAGTTAGGGGCAGGGCTGAGCTTGGCTGTGTGTCAGAATAGGCACAAACAGCCTGGTTCAGGATCGAGCATGCACTAGTGCCCCCGGAGGACCCCAGAAGAGAAGAATCGGGCCTGCTCTGTGCAAAATCATTGTATAGAGCAGGTAAGTATATTGTGCTGTTATTTTAATGAAAAAAGGGAAGCTTTACAATCACTTTAAAATGCAAATTCTGGTTGGTTGGCAACCTCCCAACCCCTGACTAAAAAAACACTTAATCAAAGAGGCATATGGAAAACCATTACCTTGGACCTCTGTTTGCATACACTTACTGGAGGAGCTAGTAAGGTCATTGAGCCTTTCTGCTGGCTTTTGGAAAAGCTGGAAACACTGCCCGAATGCACTCCTGTGCTTCCAACTTAAAGTGGAGTTGAAGTAAGAAAATAAATAAATAAATAACAATTGAGAACAGACAGGTTAACTAAAGAAAAGACATGCAATGTCTCTTCTGCAATAAAATACACCCGTCTGTTCGCAATCCCCTGTAGAATGTACGTTGAGCTGTGCACATTCCAGCACACTGCCTATGTGTCAGGATGACTGCACTCCTGTGCATGCACTGAAGTGATGTCATCCAACACTAGCCTATCAAGATGGCTGAAGACCAGTAACTGGAAGATGCTGGCACCAGCGAGGGATCCTGGAGGTGTCTGATCATTTGACCATTGGAACACAGGTAGGTGTTACTGCCTTTAGTTCTGCTTTAAGCTCCCCCAAATCTCCAATGGCTTCCTGTTGGTCTTTAATTGTGTTTGGAAATCAAACTGTCCAATAGGAAAGCTTAAGAGGCAGCAAAGAGCAAGGCTAAGTTTGCCTTTAACATGAAAGAGGCAGTTGAAATTTGCATATGTCAGCTGCCTGGATTACTGGGTCTAGTCATAATTTTGCTGTTTTCACTAAAAGTAATGCCTGCATTCTATTATTTTGTTCAGTTTGAATTAAAAAGAGTTTTTAAATAGTTTATTTACAAGATTACAGTTTTGTAGAAATAGAGATCAGTTCTGTCATTTTCAGAAGTACTGTAAAGAGTTATGTGAATTGTATTCTATATACCTGATATACTGTACATTCACTTTACATGTTTTAGATGAAAGCCTGGAATATTTTGCATAGCCCTGATAACGATTCTTCTGTTGGATAGAAAGACTTGGCATCTGGCCTCTTCAGCTGCTTCATTCACATCATGTTTAGACACAGCTGCTGGACATGGCTCTGCACAAGATAAAAGAGAGTGAGACTTAACATTTTAACAGCAGGGGGGAAAGGCATTAATTCTTGTGCAAACTCTGGCATAGGTGACTGCTGCTCCATTCATTCAGACTGTCTATTACTGCCATCCTAAGCAAAAAATTGCAGTTGATAATGAGGACCAGAGCTAGGAAAACCAAAGATTTTCAAAACAGGTCATAAGACCACTGACCACCATCAGTAGTAGCTCCAAGAAGAAAACAAATAGTTGTTAAGCTTGTAGGTATTATGGAGGTCTTTTTAAGGCATTAGTTCACTTCTACAGAAAAAATGAAAAGGTGAACTAACACCATGTAAGGGGGGTGTCAGGAACCATGAATCAGACTGAGACAGAAGTGCAGTATAAATCACACTTTTTAATAAAATGGTAAAATAGTAAAAACAGTGCAAACGTAGTCAGATGCAGCAAACAGGATCAGGAACCAGAAGGGAAGTCAGCCAGGCAAAGTCTTTAACAAGAAAACACAGCGGAGAGTATCCGGATATGTTGACCAAGGCGAAGGCACAGGAGATATGATCTTGGCAGTTTAAATAGCCAGCGCGGCTGGCTGACGAGCAGGAAATGAACACCAGATGAGTCACTGTGGAATGATGAGTACTGGCAATTAACTGACAGCTGAGCAACCTGAGCTCTGAGAAGGGAGGGCTGAGCCCAGCCCTGACAGGGGGCTAGCGAATGGCTGGAATAGGGTGCCAAGAGCACAAGTCCCTGGCCTGGTTCCGCTCCTGCTAGAACAGCGACCCTCCTGCTTGAGGCTTTATCCCTCTGCCATCGCGTTCCTACTCCATGCCAGGGGCCTCCTCCCAATATTCCCCGCCGTTAACCTTTATATCCCTGAAAGAAGGAATGAAATGTAATTCATCTTGCAGTAGACAGTTTCTCTCCATCCATTAGTACTCACTGAGATGGGATCTCTGCAGTTACATCCTCCTTTGGTACACCCCTCCTGGGACCCTTCAGGGGGATAGCCTCACTCCAGGGAACTCTTGGCCTGGCCAAAAAGGCCTTTTTGCAACCTGCCCTAGCCCCTACCTCCATAAGGGTCAGGAAGTCTACAGCCAGCTATGCTGTGTGCAGGTCTATCTGTCCAGATTCCAGCCTTGTCCAGGGCCCCCACTTGTTGGTTACATCTGCCTGATGGGGGGGGGGTTCTCTGGCTCCCATGCCTTCACTTCCCTAGGCTCCTCCCAACCTGGTTTATATATGGGAACTGACTCACCCATGACATAAGTACAGGAGGTTTCTAACTAAAGGTTACCTGGCATCTGATGACACTGCTTTCTGTAACCCAGTGTTTCTCAACTCCAGTTCTCAAAGTGCAACAACAGGCCATGATTTCAGGATTTCCCTCAGATAAAACAGCTGTAGTAATTACTAATGCAGTGAAACTGATCAAATCACCTAGAAAAAACAAAAATACCCTTAACAGCGGTGGGACTTTATAGGCACAAGTAGTGTACAAAATGTGTTATTTGTTTAAAAAATCAATATTTATTAGTAACAGAAAAGACGTATCATATTAAAAGACATTATGAAACACATAAAAAATGCATATATAACAGGGTAGAGGGTATGATATACCACACTATAATCACAAGAAGTTTTTCACAAAGGTATATCAATGTTACAAAAACCAAGCCAACGCGTTTTGAAGTTCTTTAAGCTCCTTCTTCAGGGAAGGTTTAAACATTGGTAGTATCTATAGTCTACAAAACAAAACATATATTAGAGCATAGAACGTCGTTAATATGTATATGGCATTGTATGACTGTGCCCCCTCCTCTCTTGGGGGTGGTGCGGTGCTGAGCAACCGGGGTATCTCAGCAATGGCGCCGGCAGTTCAGGAGATGCCAGGACACATGCCCATGTGGACCCTCCCATTGTGAGAGGATTGCACGCTGACAGGCTGGTCTATAAATAGACAGCCTTACTATGGCCAACTAGACACCAGTCAGCAGCGGTACAGCAGTGTGTCAGGCTCCACAATACCAGGTAAGCCCGTGGCAAGATGTACCTGGAATTTTAATTCCATATATAGATCTTTCTGTGATAAATGCTCCTTATAATTTTTGGTTTATCTTTACCCAGTTACATCTGGGAATTACCAGTACAAAACCAACCTTCCTTATGAGCAGTCAACAGCCCATCATCAGGACAGCTTTTGGAGTCAATATCATAATTTGCTGAGACACTAGCTGTGTTAAGCCTTTTTATCACCATTATGTATTTTTTAAATCATATGTCCTTTTTGTACTGCCACTATGCCGTTTCCTCCTAAGTTTTTTACTTATACATTTACATAGTTACTTGATCGTTAGATAGGGCCCTGAATGTCCATTCGGTCGGCGTCGACCGATCCCAGTGTGCATCCTCTTGAATCACAGAAGCTTTCTGGGAGGTCATTTCCTTATCCTTTACTATTCACCACTCTCACTCTCATATTAATAATGTTCTATGCTCTAATAAATGTTTTGTTTGGTAGACTATATATACTACCAATGTTTAAACCTTCCTTGAATAAGGAGCTTAAAGGACTTTGAAATGCGTTGGCTTTGTTTTTGTAACATTGATATACCTTTGTGAACAACTTCTTGTGATTATAGTGTGATATATCATCCCCTCTACTCTGTTATATATGCATTTTTATGTGTTTCACAATGTCTTTTAATATGATACGTCTTTTCTGTTACTAATAAATATTGATTTTTTTAAACAAATAACACATTTTGTACACTATTTGAGCCTATAAGGTGTCGCCCTTGTTAAGGGGATTATTGTTTTTTCAGAATTTTAGGGACGGGGCCATCACTAGCAGATATTATTACCTCACCTAAGTTGCTGATCAAATCACCTGTGAAAACATGACCTGTTGGTGCGCCTTGAGGGTTGGAGTTGAGAAACACTGCTGTAACCACACACTACTCTGGAACAGAGCCATTTAGTGGCAGCGCAGACTGGCTAGCTGCACCTGCTTACACTCATTCACCCTCCCCAACACCCCCCCGGTCCCTACTGTACTTACCTCCAGGGATGCTAAGCTGTCAATACCCACACATCCGGTCCACTTTTCTCTCTCTTCTCTGTGAGAACATCTAGGGAACATCTTGGGTTAGTCCCAGAAGCGCTGCACAGAAGAGGTAGAAAAACGGGAATTTCATGACCACGGGACAAGCTTTCAGCTGTATGTTTCATCCCTCGGCTGTAAATAATTTAAATATTTTTGCAGAGTCAATCCTGTGTGGCACCTCAAAGTTTCAGGTGTATTCTGATGATCAAGCATTGTCAAGATGCCACACATCTTAGTGTTTGTTACAGGGTAAATAATGATTTGTGCCTACTAGTTTTCAGCCTTACTCAATGCTGTGGCAATTAGGAATATCTGTGCCCATTGTCTAGTATACTCCAACTGTGGTTTCTTCATTAAAGGCTAAGTTCGCCTTTCTGAACATGTTACACCCATATTTAGGGTGCAATGCTTTGCAGTCTCCATAGAAAAAATTGTAAATGCACATTTTTTTTATTTGCCAAAAAAAAGTGCATTCATTTTTTTTTTAAAAGGTGAACATATTCATTAAAAGCTGTCTGGTTTCCCCAGATTACACTGTAGCCTAGTAAAAGTGCTTACATACTGTGCATATAGTCAGTAAAATGTTTTAATGTTTGATGTGGTAAAAAAAATATTTAGCTGTGTTTTTTCTGTGAAATAAATACACTTGATTTTTTAGTTAGAAGCTGACTGTTGTCCATCCTGTCCCATGTCCCTAAATACTGGCTAGGGAGTGACTAAAATCTTTGTTCATTTTTTATATCAAATAAATTTACACCTAACGTGCAATTTTCAGTCATAAACACTGCATGTGGTTTATTATTTTCTAAATGGAGCTGACAATAGATTATTGAAAAGTTGTCTATGCACTGTCTATTCCTTCATTTTAACCACTTCAGCCCTGGAAGGATTTCCCTGTTTAGGCACTGCGCGATTTAACTGACAATTGCGCGGTCGTGCGCCGTTGTACCCAAATTAAATTTGCGTCCTTTTTTCCCCACCAATAGAGCTTTCTTTTGGTGGTATTTGATCACCTCTGCGTCATTTCTGATCACCGATGTAAACAAAAAAGGGCTACAATTTTGCAAAAAAACAATATTTCTTACTTTTTGCTAAAATACAAATCCAAAAAAAAATATAAAAAAATTTTTTTTTCATCGGTTTTGGCCGATTTATATTCTTCCTCATATTTTTGGTAAAAAAAATCGCAGCGTTTATTGATTGGTTTGCGCAAAAGTTGCAGCGTTTACAAATCATGAGAATTCATTTATGAGGTTTTTATTTTTTTATATTTTACTAGTAATGGAAGTGATCTGCGATTTTTAGTGGTACTGTGATATTGCGGCGGACATATCGGACCATTTTGACACTTTTTTGGGACCATTGGCATTTATACAGCGATCGGTGCTATAAAAATGTACTGATTACTGTGTAAATGTTATTGGCAGTGAAGGGAAAACCTGGAGGGGTCGCTCTAAGGGTTATCTGTGTTCTATCAGTGTATTCTAACTGTATGGGGGCTAGGCTGGCCGGGGGAGGGGTGTGATCACGGCTTCCATATGCAGTAAGCCTGTGATCACATCCCTTCCCCCTCTTTCAGAATGGAGATCCGTGTTTACATACACGGACCTCCGTTCTCTCACTGCGGGGGAGCCATCGCGGGTAGCCAGCGGAGATCGAGTCCACCCTACCTGCTCTCTGGCCCCCTGGGAACACAGTGAGAGTTCGAGCTCGCCTGCAGCGGCACATGCAGGCTCACAATACTCGTTCTCGCGGACGCCGTCAGGTGACGGCGGTTTGCGATAACGAACCACTTTTCCGCCGTCAAGCCACAGCAGGTGGTCGGCAATTGGTTAATCACCAAGCAATAGCGTTTGGCGGCAGTGGACTGCCGCAGGCGCTCTTGCTCATAACACTCGGACGTACACGGCGACGTCCGCTCGAGCTTGAGAGTGACACAAGGGTCCCCCGGTCTCTCGTCCATCCCACCTGAGCTAGAGGCGACCGATGGGCGCTACCGAGGGGGCGTCACTCTCTTGCCTCCAGGCACATACATTTGTGCCTAGAGGTAAGACTTTCTCCCCCTTCCCTACACTAGTGTCCGAATGACGTATACCTTCGGCACTAGTGTGGGGAGGGGGCCGGTCGGATCGGGGGTATGTCAATCTTATGTGACT
>BLSH010192308.1:481343-498602 GCA_018402905.1 Glandirana rugosa | reverse complement strand
GGCACCCTCATCAGGTGGCAGGCAATGGCAAGTGGCATGCTCATCTTGTGGCAGGCAAGTGGCATCCTCATCAGGTGGCAGGCAATGGCAAGTGGCATCCTCATCTGGTGGCAGGCTAGTGGCATCCTCATCGGGTGGCAGGCAATGGCAAGTGGCATCCTCATCTGGTGGCAGGCAAGGGGCATCCTCATCTGGTGGCAGGCAAGTGGCATCCTCATCTGGTGGCAGGCAATGGCAAGTGGCATCTTCATCTGGTGGCAAGCAGCGTGACAAGTGACAATCCTCATCAGGTGGCAGGCAATGTGGCATCCTCATCTGGTGGCAGGCAGCGTGGCAAGTGACAATCTGCATCTGGTGGAAGGCGACATGGCAAGTGACATCCTCAACTGGTGGCAGGCAAGTGGCATCCTCATCTGGGGGCATGCAAGTGGCATCCTCATCTGGTGGCAGGCAAGGGGCATCCTCATCTTGTGGCAGGCAAGTGGCATCCTCATCTGGTAGCAGGCAATGGCAAGTGGCATCCTCATCTGGTGGCAGGCAGCATGGCAAGTGGCAATTCTCATTAGGTGGCAGGCAACGTGGCATCATCATCAGGTGGCAGGCGAATTGGCATCCTCATGAGGTGGCAGGCAGCGTGGCAAGTGACAATCTGCATCTGGTGACAGGCGATGTGGCAAGTGACACGCTCGGGCTCCCACTGATTCTGAATTATGGTGAGTTGAATTATTTCATTTATATTACAATGTAATAATAGAAATAATGCGCTTCAATCATCCTGACACCATAACAACCGTGGTGCTGGGAGGATTGAAGCCCTAACACCAGCCATTGCCCCAACAAATTGCCTGCGAAAAATCACCCCCGGGCCTTGGCACAATTTTCTTCCATGCAGCTGGTCCCTGGTGCCAAAAAGGTTGGGGACTGCTGATCTATAGGCATCTGAATCCCTAGTTTGAGGCCCTTGTTGGTAGGGTCTTGGGCTATAATAACGTATTGTATGGATGACCATGTTGATTATTACCTTTAGAGACCTTTAGAGTATTGATTGGTGGGGGCTCTGAATGGGAGCCTACCATGGTTAGATGCTACTGGTGCGCCTTGGGGTGATCTACCTGTCTGTTGAGGTTGATGTCCGAGGTTACCAGAGGGTTGGAATTACTGTTTTCTTCCAGTTTTTGCCAATTGAAAACCAGATTAGACTTGAAATCCTCTACATCTCTGTTATACTTTTTCTTCTTTTTCTTCTTTTGATCTTGTTCCTCCTTTTCTAGTGTATCTTTTGAACTCGAGGAAAGTGTAGTATACTCTAAAGTTTATACAGAGTCACACTATTAATGAGTCTCTTCCAATACAATAGCGATAGCGTATTTGTTTTTTTCCAATATAGGATCAGTGCTTTTCTGACATAAAATAATAATAAACTTATTAGCGTGGACTGAGCGTTTGTTGGTGCCAATCCCTCCACTAAACCAAGCAAGCATACTGATACTGTAGACGAAAAAAAGAAAACTGCACACAAAGAACTCGCAAGCTGCTAACACCCCACTAGACCAATAGTGAAAAACAATTAAAATAAAAAATGTGTAGGGTTATATATAAACTAATAGGACAAAATGAATTACCATAAATAACATATGATCTGAACGAGTGCACTGTGACTCAATATATAAAACAGGTAATTGGATAAATAAACAAAATACAGTGTTGCATATTAAAGTGCTAGTGCTATAGCTAGTGATTCCACGTAGTATAGTGCAAAAAGTATATATATAAGTGTAAACAACCAAATGTTCAAAAATTAACTTCTTGAGTAGTCTCTAAAATGCCGTCAAGGTGATATAGGATGTACTGGCAAATAGATTAGTCCCAAAATCTTGCTCCAAATGCAGTGAAATGAAAAAAATATATATCAATCCAGTAATAAAGTGATGTACATGTGAAACGGTGAGATTGGATGCTTACCGGATGGATGGGGCACATGTGCCGTACAGCAGCATGGGTCAGTAGAGCTTGTTTGGGAATAGTTCCCAGGTGGTAATCTCTTGTGGAGAGATCTGGTTATGGAGTCTGTGATTCTGTCTAGCTCGGACAGTCCTCAGCAGGATATAGATTCCAAGGAGTAGTCACATGTGTAAAGATAAAACACTCCACATAGGGTCTCTTTTCTATATAAGGCTACGTATTTGAGTAGTGGCTGCTTAAAAAAGTTTGATAAGGTGTGGAGGGTTTGGTTAGAGAGTTCTGCCTCTGTGGTATAGGTCGATCTAGGGATAGAGCTGAATGAATTATTGGAGGGAAGGTGAGATTTTTAGTCACTGGTAACCAAGGTATGTCCAATTAATATATTAAGCATCATATACTAGGCTGGAAGTGCATTAAATGGATATAGTTGGGAGTTTTAGAGTTGGTTATATAAGAGACAGTATATTGGATATTTAATTGACAAAAAGGTCTCGGTGTGCATTTATCTGCATGGTGGTGAGCCTGGGGGGGTGAGGGCGGATTTGGTGTGGTTTTTTTTTCGGTTTCTTGTCTGTATTATTGCCCTGCGAGGCAAAATGGTTTGTGTTGTTGTAGTGGACCACAGTGGAAGCTCTCTTCAGATTTTGAGCTGTATTTCTGCAAAAAGAGTTCATGGTTTGATAGAAATGTAGAAGACTGGTGGCAGAAAAAAACAGATAGTCTATCAAGTCTGCCCCTTTTCAATTTTTATTTGTAACTTTTTTTCTGAGTATATATTTATATGGTTAAATTCAGTTACTGTTTTCTGACACACTACCTCTGCTGGAAGTTTGTTCCAAGCATCATCATCTTTCCTGCTGCTAGTTCATGGTCATGTTCAAGTGTTCTTGATTTTATCTTCATATTGAAAATACTGCCCTTCCAAAGCTTAAAACCCATAATGTATTTAAAGGTTTCAGTCATGTTATCCCTTTCTGTTTTTTCCTGAAGACTGAACATATTAAGTACATGTAGTCTCTCCTAATGTGTTTTATCTCACAAACCATTCACCATTTTTTATCTAAATGTATGGTAACCTATCTCTGAGAAGTACAGGCAGTATCCTATCCATTGTGCAATTCCATATTTGTTTTGCTGTCATCTAACTAATAACTATAGTGCCAATCTCCAATCTCTTAATACATGCTTTACAGTAAATAAAATTGATCATTTTCCATACAGAATTATTGTCAAGTGTATTTTGGGTACCTGGCTCAGCCCAGGGAAAAGTTGCAATGTATATATCAACTGGCATTTTTAGTTTCATATTGACATATGGCTCCTTATAAGTCCACAGGAGATAATGCTACCAGGCTGTATTATCTTACTATGTATAGTGATTTTATGCCTATTTATAACATCAGTTTCCATACTTTATATAAGCAGTAATCAAAGGGTTGCTCTCCAAAGTAAAAATTATACTGTACGTATAGTAATGTAAGATATCCAGATGAGACAACATTTTAATATTTAAATGAGCTGAAGGTTGTTTTTTGGCATCATGTCAGTAAAATGGGTGGTTACCTAATGAAACAGTAGTGATTTCAATAATAGGTTCTCCTTTTAGTCTTTGGTCATAGTGGGGGGAATGGGGAAATGTGGGACTTTAGATGAAGCCATGACATAGGGTCATGAGCTTCCATCCCTATTAATTGGCACAATTGAAACAAAACAAAAAATGGGACTTTATATGACACATGTGGTGAAAGAATAAGGATGGATCATAATTAGAATTTTATTAAAGAATTCATATCAATACAGATAATATATTACATAAATCAGTAACCAAAGATATAGGTAATAACATGATTATACAGTGTCAATTGGAACGACAGTATAATTGTACAGTAATAAGACACTGAAATCGTAAGTAGAAATACTAATATAAATAAAATGAAATGAAAATAAATTCCCCGAGCCATCCATTAATGTGCATATATACAATTGATCGTACACAAATGGTAATCTGTGTGATGCCATGGCTTATTGATGCCCCATTAGGGAGTTACCCCATTGACATGGTTAAAAAGATACTAGGGTAAGACATAGTAAACATATCGTGGCTTATATAACGAAACGCGTAGAGCCACAATATGTTTACTATGTCTTACCCTAGTATCTTTTTAACCATGTCAATGGGGTAACTCCCTAATGGGGCATCAATAAGCCATGGCATCACACAGGTCACCATTTGTGTACGATCAATTGTATATATACACGTTAATGAATGGCTCGGGGAATTTATTTTCATTTCATTTTATTTATATTATTATTTTTACTTACAATTTCAGTGTCTTATTACTGTGCAATTATACTGTTGTTCCAATTGACACTGTACAATCATGTTATTACCTATATCTTTGGTTACTGATTTATGTAATATATTATCTCTATTGATATGAATTCTTTGGTCATAGTGTATCTGAGCAATTTCTCTGAGAGCCATTACTGAGTCTTGGTAATCACAAACTACTCAGGTTCATGAAATCTCATTAATTATGACTGAGAGTGTATATATTTGGAATCCTTTCCATAAAATGTAGCTCATTTTATCTAAACTACACAGCTGGAAATCTCGAACATCAAATCACAAACATTGCTGTTTTATACCCCTGTTGTCTTAAACTGTGTGTAAATCTATACATTCCAAGTCTGAATGGATTTTGTAAAGCTTGCAAAATATACTTAAATATTTATTTACATGTGTAAAATTTTCATAAGCTGGCAAAAGAAACTGATTACCATTATCACTTATTTATGAAGCGCCACATTTTCTGCAGCAGAGTACAGCTTGCGGTAAGTGCAATTATATGCAAACATTAAAATATAGACATAAGATTTCATAATGTTTCTAATATAGAACATTTCATTTCTCTTTTGAGCTATATTAAAGGAGAATAACTGGAAGTAATGTGTAAATTAACATATGATAAAGGAAGAAAAATAACTATAGTCATCATTCATATCCATAATTATCTGTCATTGTAAAACATCATGGAGAGCTTGCAGAGAAGTAGTCCAGATGTCAAAGTGCATTTAAGGGCTTCCTGGTCCATTTGTATTCATTGTTGTTGCATCAAACACAAAGAAAAAGAGTTTCCATCACAAGGGGGTCTGTGTCAGCATGATCCAGTATACACCATTCAGCTTCCTAATTATGAGTAGAGTTGAGCGAACCCAGACTGTAAAGTTCGGGTCCATACCGGACGTTAGGGTGTCCGTGCACCGGACCCGGACATTTGGTAAAAAGCAAGGGTTCGGTATTCGGGTATTTTTGGTGCCTTTTATATAGCTGCTTTGCAGCCAATCAACAAGCTTTTCACTAGTTTGCCCTTAGAAGCCATCACAGCCATGCCTACTAATGGCATGGCTGTGATTGGGCAGTGCATCATGTGACCCAGACCCTATATGAGGCTGCAGTCACCTAGCGCCGCATGTCAGATCGTCTCAGACTAGAGAAGGGAGAGCATCATGCCGGTGCTGTGAGGGAAAGATTAGCATTCACAACCATCTCAGACTGCATTAGGGAGACCTTCATTGCGGTCCTGTGAAGGAGACAGTAGCGTTCAGAACCATCTTATAGTGCATTAGGGAAACGTTCCTGTCTGTGTTGTGAGGGAGACATTAGCGTTTAGAACCATCTTATAGTGCATTAGGGAGACGTTCCTGTTGGTGCTCTGTGGGAGAGACTATCATTCTAAAACCATCTACTACTGCATTAGGAAAAGGTTCCTGTTGGTGCTCTGAGGGAGAGATTATCATTCTAAAATCATCTACTACTGCATTAGGGACAGGTTCCTGTTGGTGCTCTGAGGGAGAGATTATCATTCTAAAACCATATACTACTGCATTAGGGAGAGGTTCCTGTTGGTGCTCTGAGGGAGAGATTATCGTTCTAAAACCATATACTACTGCATTAGGGAGAGGTTCCTGTTGGTGCTCTGAAGGAGAGATTATCATTCTAAAACCATCTACTACTGCATTAGGGAGAGGTTCCTGTTGGTGCTCTAAAGGAGAGTTTATCGTTCTAAAACCATATCCTACTGCATTAGGGAGAGGTTCCTGTTGGGGCTCTGAGGGAGAGATTATCATTCTAAAACCAACTACTACTGCATTAGGGAGAAGTTCCTGTTGGGGCTCTGAGGGAGAGATTATCATTCTAAAACCAACTACTACTGCATTAGGGAGAAGTTCCTGTTGGTGCTCTGGAGGATAGATTATCATTCTAAAACCATCTACTACTGCATTACGGAGAGGTTCCTGTTGGTGCTCTGAGGGAGAGATTATCGTTCTAAAACCATCTACTACTGCATTAGGGACAGGTGCCTGTTGGTGCTCTGAGGGAGAGTTTATCATTATAAAACCATCTACTACTGCATTAGGGAGAGGTTCCTGTTGGTGCTCTGAGGGAGAGATTATCGTTCTAAAACCATCTATTACTGCATTAGGGAGAGGTTCCTGTAGGTGCTCTGGAGGATAGATTATCATTCTAAAACCATCTACTACTGCATTAGGGAGAGGTTCCTGTTGGTGCTCTGAAGGAGAGTTTATCGTTATAAAACCATCTACTACTGCATTAGGGAGAGGTTCCTGTTGTTTCTCTGAGGGAGAGTTTATCGTTATAAAACCATCTACTACTGCATTAGGGAGAGTTTCCTGTTGGTGCTCCGAGGGAGAGTTTATCGTTCTAAAACCATCTCCTACTGCATTAGAGAGAGGTTTCTGTTGGTGCTCTGAGGGAGAGTTTATCGTTATAAAACCATTTCCTTCTGCATTAGGGAGAGGTTCCTGTTGGTGCTCTGAGGGAGAGATTATAATTCTAAAACCATCTACTACTGCATTAGGGACAGGTACCTGTTGGTGCTCTGAGGGAGAGATTATCGTTCTAAAACCACCTACTACTGAATTAGGGAGAAGTTCCTGTTGGTGCTCTGAGGGAGAGTTTATCGTTCTAAAACCATCTACTACTGCATTAGGGAGAGTTTCTTGTTGGTGCTCTGAGGGAGAGATTATCGTTCTAAAACCATCTCCTACTGCATTACGGAGAGGTTGCTGTTGTTGCCCTGAGGGAGAGTTTATCGTTCTAAAAGCATCTACTACTGCATTAGGGAGAGGTCCCTGTTGGTGCTCTGAGGGAGAGTTTATCGTTCTAAAACCATCTACTACTGCATTAGGGAGAGGTTCCTGTTGTTTCTCTGAGGGAAAGTTTATCGTTATAAAACCATCTACTACTGCATTAGGGAGAGTTTCCTGTTGGTGCTCCGAGGAAGAGTTTATCGTTCTAAAACCATCTCCTACTGCATTAGGGAGAGGTTTCTGTTGGTGCTCTGAGGGAGAGTTTATCGTTCTAAAACCATCTACTATTGCATTAGGGAGAGTTTATCATCATAAAACCATCTCCTACTGCATTAGGGAGAGATTCTTGTTGGTGCTCTGATGGAGAGTTTATCGTTCTAAAACCATCTACTACTGCATTAGGGACAGGTTCCTGTTGGTGCTCTGAGGGAGAGTTTATCGTTCTAAAACCATCTACTATTGCATTAGGGAGAGGTTCCTGTTGGTGCTCTGGAGGATAGATTATCATTCTAAAACCATCTACTACTGCATTAGGGGCAGGTTCATGTTGGTGCTCTGAGGGAGAGTTTATCATTATAAAACCATCTACTACTGCATTAGGGAGAGGTTCCTGTTGGTGCTCTGAGGGAGAGATTATCATTCTAAAACCATCTACTACTGCATTAGGGACAGGTACCTGTTGGTGCTCTGAGGGAGAGATTATCGTTCTAAAACCATCTACTACTGAATTAGGGAGAAGTTCCTGTTGGTGCTCTGAGGGAGAGTTTATAGTTCTAAAACCATCTTCTACTGCATTAGGGAGAGGTTCCTGTTGTTGCCCTGAGGGAGAGTTTATCGTTCTAAAAGCATCTACTACTGCATTAGGGAGAGGTCCCTGTTGGTGCTCTGAGGGAGAGTTTATCGTTCTAAAACCATCTACTACTGCATTAGGGAGAGGTTCCTGTTGTTTCTCTGAGGGAGAGTTTATCGTTATAAAACCATCTACTACTGCATTAGGGAGAGTTTCCTGTTGGTGCTCCGAGGGAGAGTTTATCGTTCTAAAACCATCTCCTACTGCATTATGGAGAGGTTTCTGTTGGTGCTCTGAGGGAGAGTTTATCGTTCTAAAACCATCTACTATTGCATTAGGGAGAGGTTCCTGTTGGTGCTCTGAGGGAGAGTTTATCGTCATAAAACCATCTCCTACTGCATTAGGGAGAGATTCCTGTTGGTGCTCTGATGGAGAGTTTATCGTTCTAAAACCATCTACTACTGCTTTAGGGAGAGGTTTCTGTTGGTGCTCTGAGGGAGAGTTTATCGTTATAAAACCATTTCCTTCTGCATTAGGGAGAGGTTCCTGTTGGTGCTCTGAGGGAGAGATTATCATTCTAAAACCATCTACTACTGCATTAGGGAGAGGTTCCTGTTGTTTCTCTGAGGGAGAGTTTATCGTTATAAAAACATCTACTACTGCATTAGGGAGAGTTTCCTGTTGGTGCTCCGATGGAGAGTTTATCGTTCTAAAACCATCTCCTACTGCATTAGAGAGAGGTTTCTGTTGGTGCTCTGAGGGAGAGTTTATCGTTCTAAAACCATCTACTATTGCATTAGGGAGAGGTACCTGTTGGTGCTCTGAGGGAGAGTTTATCATCATAAAACCATCTCCTACTGCATTAGGGAGAGATTCCTGTTGGTGCTCTGATGGAGAGTTTATCGTTCTAACACCATCTACTACTGCTTTAGGGAGAGGTTTCTGTTGGTGCTCTGAGGGAGAGTTTATCGTTATAAAACCATTTCCTTCTGCATTAGGGAGAGGTTCCTGTTGGTGCTCTGAGGGAGAGATTATCATTCTAAAACCATCTACTACTGCATTAGGGACAGGTACCTGTTGGTGCTCTGAGGGAGAGATTATCGTTCTAAAACCACCTACTACTGAATTAGGGAGGATTTCCTGTTGGTGCTCTGAGGGAGAGTTTATCGTTCTAAAACCATCTACTACTGCATTAGGGAGAGTTTCTTGTTGGTGCTCTGAGGGAGAGATTATCGTTCTAAAACCATCTCCTACTGCATTACGGAGAGGTTGCTGTTGTTGCCCTGAGGGAGAGTTTATCATTCTAAAAGCATCTACTACTGCATTAGGGAGAGGTTCCTGTTGTTTCTCTGAGGGAAAGTTTATCGTTATAAAACCATCTACTACTGCATTAGGGAGAGGTTTCTGTTGGTGCTCTGAGGGAGAGTTTATCGTTCTAAAACCATCTACTATTGCATTAGGGAGAGGTTCCTGTTGGTGCTCTGAGGGAGAGTTTATCATCATAAAACCATCTCCTACTGCATTAGGGAGAGATTCCTGTTGGTGCTCTGATGGAGAGTTTATCGTTCTAAAACCATCTACTACTGCTTTAGGGAAAGGTTTCTGTTGGTGCTCTGAGGGAGAGTTTATCGTTATAAAACCATTTCCTTCTGCATTAGGGAGAGGTTCCTGTTGGTGCTCTGAGGGAGATTTTATTGTTATAAAACCATTCCCTACTGCATTAGGGAGAGGTTCCTGTTGGTGCTCTGAGGGAGAGTTTATCGTTATAAAACCATCTCCTACTGCATTAGGGAGAGATTCCTGTCGGTGCTGTGAGGGGGAGAATATTGTTCTAAAATCATCTCATACTGCAGTAGGGACAGGTTCCTGTCAGTGCTGTGAAAGACAGATTATCGTTCTAAAATCATCTCATACTGGTGTAGGGAAAGGTTCCTGCTGCTGGTGTGAGCGGTGGAGAGGTTCCTGCTACTGGTGTGAGCGGTGCATTTCTTGCACAAAAATAAAAAGTGCATTTACAATTTTCTTTTTTTAAAAAATGTATTATTCTTTTTTTTTTAGTATTAATAAATAGTGCTACATAGTACATTTGTGTCCAGAATGAGGAGAGCGTCAAATAAGGGACATGGTCGTGGTGCTGCTGGTGTTGGTGGTGTTGCTGAAGCTCCTGTTGCAAGGAGAGGACGTGGTCGATCTGTGCCAGCTACACGCACAAGTGAAACACCTTCCCCAGGTGCGAGTAGCCGACAGAACCTTCAAAGTTATATGGTAGGTCCTAATGCCGCTCAACGAATGGTGAGGCCAGAACAAGTACAGGTGATAGTAGATTGGGTGGCTGACAATGCCTCCAGTTCCTTCACATTGTCTCCCACTCGGTCCCTTGATGAAAGCTCAGAGTTGGCACCTGAACCCCATGGCCATCTGTCTTTCACCTCATCCCCTTGTAAATCAGCCAATCAGCCTGAGCCCCAAGTCATGCAGCAGTCTCTTATGCTTTTTGATGACTCTGCTAGTGTGTTTTCCATGGGCCATCCAAATAGCCCTGCCCCAGAAGTGGAAGACATGAAGTGCACTGATGCCCAAGCACTTCTGTTGCAGGACGAGGACATGGAAACACCACCGCAGCACATCTCTGATGATGACGAAACACAGGTGCCAACTGCTGCGGCTTGCCTCAGTGTGCAGACTGACAAGGAGGGCAGTGGTGAAGGGTGGGTGGAAGATGATGTGGAGCATGATGAGGTCCTAGACCCCACATGGAATGAAGGTCATGCGAGTGACGTGTGCAGTTTGGAGGAAGAGGTGGTGGTCACACAGAGGCACCAGCACAGCAAAAGAGGAAGCAGGTTGCAAAAGAGGAGCGAGCGTCCCCTAGACAGTATGCCTGCTACTACCCACTGCACCCAGGGACCTAGCACACCAAAGGCAGCTCAAAGGCGTTCCTCGGTGTGGCAGTTCTTCAGACAATGTGCTGACTACAAGACACAAGTGGTTTGCACACTGTGCAATTAGAGCCTGAAGCAAGGCACAAATGTTCTAAACCTGAGCACAACCTCCATGGCCAGGCATCTAAATTCAAACCACTTGCTGCAGTGGAATAAATACCTCAAAATCCAAGAAAGGTCTCGGCCTCCTCCTGCTTCCTCTTCTGCTGCTGCCTCGGCCTCTTCTTCCAGCTCTACGGTGCCAGTGTCACCTGCCACCCAGCAAACAGAGCATGTGACAGCAACGCCACCATGTCTGCCACCATCCCAAAGCATTAACACACGGTCCCATGGAAGCTTACAGCTCTCCATCTCCCAAACACTGGAGAGAAAGAGGAAGTACCCCTCTACCCACCTGCAATCCCTGGCCCTGAATGCCAGCATATATAATTCCTGACCTTTGAAATGCTGTCATTTCGTCTGGTGGACACGGACAGTTTTAAAAACCTGATGGCGGTGGCTGTCCCACAGTACGTGGTTCCCAGCCGCCACTACTTTTCCAGGCGAGCCATCCCTTCCCTGCACAAACAAGTCAGGGACGAGATCAAGTGTGCACTGTGCAACGCCATCTGTGGCAAGGTCCACATAACCACTGATACGTGGACAAGTAAGCACGGGCAGGGACGCTATATCTCGCTAGCTGCACACTGGGTAAATGCAGTGGCGGGTGGGCCTGAGGCGGATAGCGGTTTGGCGCATGTCCTTCTGCCACTGAGGATTGCAGGGCATTTCTCTTTGCCTTCTGTTGCCTCCTCCTTCTACTGCGCTTCCTCCTCCTCCTCCGCTACCACCTCCTCATCCACTCAGCGTAACACCTTCACCACCAATTTCAGCACATCCAGGGGGAAACGACAGCAGGCTGTTTTAAAACTGATATGTTTGGGGGATAAACCCCACACCGCGTAGCATCTGTGGACCGGCATTGACCAACAGAAAGATGAGTGATTGTTGCCACTGAGCCTCAAGCCCGGCCTGGTAGTGTGTGATAATGGGTGAAATCTCGTAGCAGCTCTGGGCCTAGCCGGTTTGAAGCACATCCCTTGCCTGGTGCATGTGCTGAATTTGGTGGTACAGAAATTTCTAAAAAACGACTATGTCAGAGCTGCTGCAGAAAGTGCGGGCGTTCTCACCCTGCTGCTGCTCGCCTGTCTGCACTGCAGCGGAACTTCGGTCTTCCCGCTCACCGCCTCCTATGTGACGTGCCCACAAGGTGGAACTCTACTTTGCACATGCTGGAGAGACTGTGCGAGCAGCAGCAGGCAATAGTGGAGTTTCAGCTGCAGCACGCACGGGTCAGTCGCTTTGCAGAACAGCACCGCTTCACCACCAACGAGTGGGCCTCCATGCAAGACCTGTGTACCATATTGCGGTGTTTTGAGTACTCCACCAACATGGCCAGTGCCGATGACGCTGTTCTCAGCGTTGCTATCCCACTTCTATGTCTCCTTGAAAAAACACTTAGGGCGATGATGGAAGAGGTTGTGGCACAGGAGGAAGAGGAGGAGGAAGAGGGGTCATTTCCACGGTTATCAGGCCAGTCATACACAAGTGGCTTCCTGCACCAGCATAGGCCAGGTAAAAAAATTTTAAGCCAGGCCACAGTTCTGGAGGATGAGGAGGACAAGGAAGATGAATATTATGAGGAGGAGGAGGAACCGTGTTCATAGCAGGGTGGCACCCAATGAAGCTCCTGGGCATCACTGGAGCGTGGCTGGGGGGATACGGAGGACAAAGATGATACACCTCCCACAGAGGACAGCTTGTCTTTGCCTCTTGACAGCCTGGCACACATGAGCGACTACATGCTGTAGTGCCTGCTCAACGACAGCCAAGTTGCCCACTTTTTAACTTTACTGGGAGGGCACCCTGCTTGATCCCCGTTACAAGGACAACGTGCCACCCTTAATTCCCTCACTGGAGCGTGATCGGAAGATGTGCGACTACTAGCGCAAGCTGGTAGACGCGCTGCTGAGGACATTCCCAAATGACACGGGGGCTCTGTGGAAGCACAAGTCGAAGGCGGAGGAGGAGGTCGCCAACGCAGCTGTGGCACCGCCAGCACCTCAGAAGGCAGGGTTACCATGGCTGGAAAATGTGGAAAAGCTTTGTCAGCAGCTCGCCACAACAAACAGTACCACCAGCTGATACGCAACGTCTTAGCAGGAGGCAGCATTTCAGCAACATGGTGGAACAGTATGTGTGCACACACCTACACGTACTGACTGATGGGTCTGCCCCATTCAACTTCTGGGTCTCCAAACTGGGCACATGGCCTGAGCTTGCCCTTTATGCCTTGGAGGAACTGGCCTGCCCTGCAGCCAGTGTATTGTCTGAATGTGTGTTTAGCACGGCAGGGGTCGTTATCACAGACAAGCGCAGCTGCCTGTCCACAGCCAACGTGGACAAGCTAACCTTTATTAAAATGAACCAGGCATGGATCCCACAAGACTTGTCTGTACCTTGTGCAGAATAGCCATTTAGACCGGCCTCACACAGCCATTGGTATACTTGTTTTTTTTTTAATACGTCTCAATATTTTGGGGGCTACCCCAATTAGAAAAAACAAACAAACAAACAAATAACAGTGTTGGCTACCTCCTCCTCCACCACCGCCACTTCCACCTACACTGCCACTGTCACGGCCTAGTCAACCTCTAGGCTCCTACTCCACATCCACCTCCTCCTCCCATTTTTTTTTTTTTTTTTTTGTGATTTTAAGTTATTTCCCTGTCCACATTTGTTTGTAGGGCACTTGCCCTACTCTTTACCCCCATTTTGCTTCCTTTTGCAGACTTTCAGAAATAGTTTATGGTCCAGACTGATGTTTTCAGTGTAGATCTGGACACTGTTTTGTCTCAGGTAGTGAGTGGAGAAGAAGTGCATCTGAAACTCTATTTAAGCTCAAAGCTGACTTCAGTCAAAATGAACTATAGCATTGTGGAGCAATAGGGCCTGACTATTAAATGGGCATGGGAGGCTTTGCAATACAGTCAGTACGTGTAGGTGTGTGCACACATACTGTTCCACCATGTTGCTGAAATGCTGCCTCCTGCTAAGACGTTGCCTATCAGCTGGTGGTGCTGTTTGTTGTGGCGGGCTGCTGACAAAGCTTTTCCACATTTCAGCCATGCTAACCCTGCCGTCTGAGGTGCTGGCGTTGCCACAGCTGCATTGGCGACCTCTTCCTCCTCTTCCGCCTTGTGCTTCCACAGAGCCCCCTGTGTCATTTGGGAATGCCCTCAGCAGCGCATCTACCAGCGTGCGCTTGTAGTCGCGCATCTTACGATCACGCTCCAGTGAGGGAATTAAGGACGGCACGTTGTCCTTGTAATGGGGATCCAGCAGGGTAGCCACCCAGTAATCGGCACAAGTTCAAATGTGGGCAACTCGGCTCTCATTGAGCAGGCACTGCGGCATGTAGTCGCTCATGTGTGCCAGGCTGCCCAGAGGCAAAGACAAGCTGTCCTCTGTGGGAGGTGTATCATCTGTGTCCTCCGTATCCCCCCAGCCACACTCCAGTGATGCCCAGGAGCTGCATTGGGTGCCACCCTGCTGTGAACACGGTTCCTCCTCCTCATCATCTTCCTCGTCCTCCTCATCCTCCAGAACTGTGGCCTGGCTTGAAAATTTTTTACCTGGCCTATGCTGGTGCAGGAACCCACCCTCAGAGCCACTTGTGAATGACTGGCCTGATAACCGTGGAAATGACCCCTCTTCCTCCTCCTCTTCCTCATGTGCCACATCCTCCTCCATCACCGCTCTAAGTGTTTTTTCAAGGAGACATAGAAGTGGGATAATAACGCTGAGAACAGCGTCATCGGCACTGGCCATGTTGGTGGAGTACTCAAAACACCGCAATATGGTAAACAGGTCTCGCATGGAGGCCCACTCGTTGGTGGTGAAGTGGTGCTGTTCGGCAGAGCAACTGACCCGTGCGTGCTGCAGCTGAAACTCCACTATTGCCTGCTGCTGCTCACACAGTCTCTCCAGCATGTGCAAGGTGGAGTTCCACCTTGTGGGCACGTCACATAGGAGGTGGTGAGCGAGAAGGCCGAAGTTCCGCTGCAGCACAGACAAGCGAGCAGCAGCAGGGTGAGAACGCCGAAAGCGCACACAGATGGCCCGCACTTTCTGCAGCAGCTCTGACAGCTCTGACATACCACAAAATTCAGCACATGCGCCAAGCAAGGGATGTGTGTCAAACCGGCTAGGCCCAGAGCTGCTAAGAGATTTCGCCCATTATCGCACACCACCAGGCCAGGCTGGAGGCTCAGTGGCAACAACCACTCATCGGTCTGTTGTTCAATTCCCGTCCACAGCTCCTGCGCAGTGTGGGGTTTATCCCCCAAACATATCAGTTTTAAAACAGCCTGCTGTTGTTTCCCCCTGGATGTGCTGAAGTTGGTGGTGAAGGTGTTACGCTGAGGGGATGAGGAGGTGGTAGAGGAGGAGGAAGAGGAGGAAGCGCAGTAGAAGGAGGAGGCAACAGGAGGCAAAAAGAAATGCCCTGCAATCCTCGGTGGCAGAAGGACATGTGCCAAAGGCTAGCCGCCTCAGGCCCACCCGCCACTACATTTATCCAGTGTGCAGTTAGCGAGATATAGCGTCTCTGCCCGTGCTTACTTGTCCACGTATCAGTGGTTATGTGGACCTTGCCACAGATGGTGTTGCGCAGTGCACATGATCTCGTCCATGACTTGTTTGTGTAGGGAAGGGATGGCTCGCCTGGAAAAGTAGTGGCGGCTGGGAACCGCCAATAAAACTGTCCGTGTCCACCAGACGGAATGACAGCATTTCAAAGGCCAGGAATTTTGGCATTCAGGGCCAGGGTGGGTAGAGGGGTACTTCCTCTTTCTCTCCAGTGTTTGGGATATGGAGTGCTGTAAGCTTCCATGGGACCGTGTGGAAATGCTTGGGGACGGTGGCGGACATGGTGGCATTGCTGTCACATCGTCTGTTTGCTGGGTGGCAGGTAACACTGGCACTGTAGAGGTGGAGGAAGAGGCCGAGGCAGCAGCAGAAGAGGAAGCAGGAGGAGGCCGAGACTTTTCTTGGATTTTGAGGTACTTATTCCACTGCAGCAAGTGCTTTGCATTTAGATGCCTGGTCATGGAGGTTGTGCTCAGGTTTAGAACATTTGTGCCTCACTTCAGCCTCTCATTGCACAGTGTGCAAACCACTTGTGTCTTATAGTCAGCACATTGTCTGAAGAACTGCCACGCCGGGGAACGCCTTTTAGCTGACTTTGGTGTGCTAGGTCCCTGGGTGTGGTGGGTAGTAGCAGGCATACTGTCTAGGGGACGCTTGCTCCACTTTTGCAACCTGCTTCCTCTTTTGCTGTGCTGGTGCCTCTGTGCGACCACCACCTCTTCCTCCAAACTGCACACGTCACTCGCATGACCTTCATTCCATGTGGGGTCTAGGACCTCATCATCCTCCACATCATCTTCCACCCACCCTTCACCACTGCCCTCCTTGTCAGTCTGCACACTGAGGAAAGCCGAAGCAGTTGGCACCTGAGTTTCGTCATCATCAGAGACGTGCTGCGGTGGTGTTTCCATGTCCTCATCCTGCAACAGAAGTGGTTGGGCATCGGTGCACTCAATGTCTTCCACTTCTGGGGCAGGGCTATGTGGATGGCCCACGGAAAGCACACCAGCAGAGTCATCAAAAAGCATAAGAGACTGTTGCATGACTTGGGGCTCAGACCGCTTGGCTGATTTACAAGGGGCTGAGGTGAAAGACAGATGGCCATGGGGTTCAGGTGCCAACTCTGAGCTTTCATCAAGGGACCGGGTGGGAGACAATGTGAAGGAACTGGAGGCATTCTCAGCCACCCAATCTACTATCGCCTGTACTTATTCTGGCCTTACCATTCTTGAGCACCATTGGGGCCTACCATATAATGTTGAAGGTTCTGTCGGCTACCTGAGGAAGGTGTTTCACTTGTGCATGTAGCTGGCACTGATCGACCACGTCCTATCCTTGCAACAGGAGCTTCAGCAACACCACCTACACCAGCAGCACCAGCAGCCCCACGACCACGTCCCTTATTTTACGTCCTCATTCTGGACACAAATGTACTATGTAGCACTATTTATTAATGCTAAAAAAAGAATAATACATTATTTATCTTTTTTTTAAAAAAAAAAAAGAAAATTGTAAATGCACTTTTTATTTTTGTGCAAGAAATGCACCACTCCCACCAGCAGCAGGAACCTCTCCCTACACCAGTATGAGATGATTTTAGAACGATCGATAATCTG
The DNA here is from genome assembly GCA_018402905.1 of Glandirana rugosa. Classification (NCBI taxonomy): domain Eukaryota; kingdom Metazoa; phylum Chordata; class Amphibia; order Anura; family Ranidae; genus Glandirana; species Glandirana rugosa. The sequence goes on along the minus strand of BLSH010192308.1, from coordinate 481,488 downwards.
TCTTTCACAGCACCGACAGGAACCTGTCCCTACTGCAGTATGAGATAATTTTAGAACAATAATCTCCCCCTCACAGCACCGACGACCACGACGACCACATCCACCACAACGACTTCGTCTAGCCTTCTCGTGTGCAGACTTGAGG
>BLSH010192308.1:446056-457569 GCA_018402905.1 Glandirana rugosa | reverse complement strand
ATGGCTTCTCCCCGCTAATTTATAGTTTTCACACACAGTTTGAAGATGATTGTAGAACAGTGATATGGCTTCTCCCGGCTAATCGATAATTTTCACACACCGTTTGAAGATAATTGTAGAATCTACAATCATCTTCAAACTGTGTGAGAAAAGTATAAATTAGCCGGGAGAAGCCATACCACTGTTCTTAGAACAGTAATATGGCTTCTCCCCGCTAATTTATAGTTTTCACACACAGTTTGAAGATGATTGTAGAACAGTAATATGGCTTCTCCCGGCTGATTGATACTTTTCACACACAGTTTGAAGATGATTGTAGAACAGTGATATGGCTTCTCCCGGCTAATTTATACTTTTCACACACAGTTTGAAGATGATTTTAGAACACTGCTATGGCTTCTCCCGCTAATTTATACTTTTCTCACACAGTTTGAAGATGGTCCACATCCACCTCCATTTTTGATTTTTTTATGTGATTTTTTTTTTAATTATTTTAAGTTATTTCCCTATCCCCATTTCTTTATAGGGCACTTGTCCGACCCTTACCCCCATTTTCCTTCCTTTTGCAGACCTCTAGGACTTTCCAGGACTTTGTTACAGCCATTTTTGTGCCTAAAAGTTCGGGTCCCCAGTGATTTCAGTGGGGTTCGGGGTCCGGGTCAAAGTTCGGGTCCTATCCGGACCCGAACCCGAACTTTGTCCCGAAGTTCGGCCGAACCAGCAGAACCTGAACTTCCAGAGGTTCGGATCAACTCTATTCCTGTGTCCTCAGACCCAGATACACCAATGGTTCTTACTCCAACAATGTTGTTGACTCAAAAGGTGAACTCTTTGTCTGCTCCATCTGGAACCATAAGTACAACACAAGTTCATGCGAAACAATGGAAGCAAGTACAATGTTTGGCAGACACCTTTTGGAAAAGATGGAAGAGAGAGTATCTGTCAAATCTGCAACGCCGTAGGAAATGGACTGAGGATCACCCAAATGTAAAAGTGGGTGATGTTGTTCTGTTGAAGGACAGCCAAGAGGGCAGGAACGAGTGGCCCGTATGACTTATTGTCAATGCTTTACCAAGCAGGGATGGCAAGGTTAGAAAGGTGGAGGTCAAGATTGTAAAAAAGGAGACCACCAGAATTTATCTCAGACCTATAACTGACATTATAGTTTTGATCTCAGACTAGTTAGGATTCCATTTTCCTGTTTATATTTTTTCTGCATAGCAGTAGTTAACCAGGTAGTGGCATCATAAATTATGCCAGACAGGGAGTGTTCTGCCCATATTGCTCACAGATTATATGTGCAATGTTAGTTTGACGCTGCTGCCATCTAGTGGTCAGAGCCTGACAGGAAATGGTATTTTTCTCACAGTGAGAAACAGTAACCTTTAACCTGGAACTGTATTTCCTCCATTTCATGACTGCTCCTGGATCTAGCAGACTGCATGTAGACAAGCTCTTATCTATTTCTGGACTAATGATGGAATTGTCTGTGAATACTCTCACTGGTGGGGTGAGGCTGTTGTATAATGTTTAATGTACTGACACATATGTTTTGTTTATGTTTATGTTGTAGTTTTACAAAGTTATTCAGAAAAAAGAATACATACAGATCTGATGTCTCACATGTCTTGACTTCTGAATTATTGTTAAGCTGTCTGACTAGTGTTATACAACAGTTCAATAACGCGAAGCAGAACACACTGAAATATACTGCATTAAACGCACAGTAACACATTAAAATATACTGCGTTAAATGTGCAGTAACTCACTGAAATATACTGCCTTAAACGTGCACTAATGCACTAAAACATACTGTATTGAATGGTCAGTAACGCACTGAACTATACTTCGTTAAATGTGCACTAATGCACTGAAATATACTGTATTAAATGGCACGTAGAACACTGAAATATACTGCATTAAGCGTGCAGTAATTCACTGAAATGTACTGCATTAAATGTGCACTAATGCTCTAAAATATACTGCGTTAAACATGCAGTAACTCATTGAAATATACTGCATTAAACATGCTCATATAGTTTTAGTCTACAATTCCCCAAAAGATCCATCTTCCTGTGCCTCTTATAGAACTATTGCTCTCTTGAATGTAGATTTTAAGATTCTGACAAAACTCATATCCCGACGATTACAATCTATAATGGCTAGCATCATTGATCCAGATCAAACAGGGTTTATGGCTGGACATTAATTTGTGGAGATTATATACTAACATTCATGCCTCACATCTTAGTATAGGATCTAGGGTTGTTGCCTCTAGATATAGAGAAGGCTTTCACCACTCTTGAGTGTCCTTTTCTGTGGGAGTTGCAGAATGGGCTTTCCAATGGCATTTATAAGATGGCTGCAGGTCCTATATAGACATCCGACAGCTGCAGTGAAAATGGGAGGACGGCTGTCAACTACCTTTTCATTATTTAGGGGAACCCAGCAGGGCTGCCCTTTGTCTCCAACCCTTTTTGACATCACTATGGAGCCTGTGGCAGAGGCTCTTCATACTTTCCCCAATATTAGGGGGTTGCGGGTTGGCTGGTTGGAGGAGAGGGTAGCCCTGTATGTGGGTGATCTTTTACTGTTTTTAAACTACGCCGGACCTTCTCTCCAAGGGGCCTTACAAATACTGGACTCTTTTTCAATGGTCACTGAGCTTAAGGTAAATTGGACTAAGTCCTTGTTATTTCCAATAGATATTGAGGCCCGCAGTACGGCTTGAAATGATATTCCATTGCAATGGGTAGAGAACTTTAAGTTCTTGGGAGTGGTAATCTCTCGCCAAACCTCTGAGTTTATTTCTTTGAATTTGACTCCAATTTTAATAGACATTGGGTGAAAGTTGAAAGCATGGAAGTCTCTACCATTGTCCGTACTGGGATGTATTAACCTTTTAAAAATGAAAATTATACCAAAAATTATGTATCTCTTTAGACACTCTCCGCAGTGGCTTCCTGGCTCCTTTTTTACATGACTAAACCAACTTTTTTCATCCCTTTTGTGGGAATCTAAGACCCCCAGATATAAGTTGACCACCCTTATGCGTTCTTGTGATCAGGGTGGTCTAGCTTTTCTGGACTTATATATATATTTTTTAGCCTCTCAGTTGGTTACGGCCACATGGTGGTTGAATCCTGATTTATCTAATTCCTCCACCTGGCTAGAAGCCACAGTGGTGGGATCTATAGAAGCTCTTAAGGCTCTAGTGTTTAGTGGCCACAGGGCACCTTACCACCTGACCGCTCTAATGCTAAACACTATCTGAGCTTGGGAGACTGACCTTAGATGTGAGCTTTACCCTAAGGATGGGATTTCTCCAAATGCTCCTCTATGGTTAAATCCTACATTTCCTTAATTTTATAAATTACTGGATCTGGTTGCTTGGACTAAGCATAATATTAAATTATTCTCTCAGGTGGTCACTGATCGGAAACTGTATACTTTCTCCATATTTACCTCAGCCTTTAGCCCAGCTCTCACTTATTTAGATATTTTCAGCTCTCCCATGCCTTCCATGCCAAGTTCCCACAGGATAGTTTAATGATCATACAATCTACTCTAGAATCAGCACTTAGGTCATAATGTATGGAGAAGCCCACTTCAAGATTGTATTCTCATCTTATCCTAATCTACCTCCCGCCATTGGAGGGTCCCAGGGATAGATGGGTATGAGATATACCAGATCCAGATTTGAACATGGAGCACTGGGGGATGTGTGGAATTTCTCTCTTCGATCTTTGGTATCCCTGAGAGACCACTTGATTCAATTTAAATTGCTTCATAGAGCATATCTCACACCATGTAGATTATACAAGATAAATCATACGTGCTCCTTCAAGCGTTGGAGGTGTGGTGCGGATCAGGGGGGCTTCCCCCACATCTTTTGGTCCTGTCCATACATAGCCACTTTTTGGGTGAAAGTGGTGGATTTATTGAACTCTATTACTTCTGTCCCTCTTCTGCTCTCAATGTCGGTATGTTTGCTGGGCCTAGTGGAGGCTATTTTCCCTACAGAGTCAGAGTGGGTGTTTGTTAATACTGCATTATTTTATGCAAGAAAAGCTATCGCTTTACATTGGAAGGAATTTTATGCTCCTACGCTTTTATATTGGAAACAACTGGTTAACAACAATCTTCAATTGTACAGAGATACCTACATGAATAGGGGGTGTTATTTTTGAATTGAGGATCGTTAAGCAAGGTGATTGGATCTTGAATTTGTAGGGATATTTTAGTCCAATGTGTGTGATGTTTTGTTTTGTCTTTTTTTTGACGGTTTGTTTAAAAAGAAATGAATAAAAAAGATTTACTAAAAAAAGATCTTCGGTTCTGCTGACAGGGTGAGCACAGCAAACCCCACATCTTGTTCCCCCTCAACCCCTGTTTGGTCCTGGTCCAAAAATTGGACGGATTGGTCACCCCCAGGCGACACAATCTTGGTACACCCATCCCTCTCCTCAGTGCTGCCATAAGACTCAAACGGCCCTTCTGATTAAAGAATTCCTCTGGGGAATATAAATTGCAGATAATACTATAGAAGAAGACCCCCAAAGAGACTTGCACAGCCCTCAGGCTAAAATGGATGCCTAGATCTGGAGCCTCAGCCGATAGAGGAATAAACAACTGTATAGCAGAGACTAAAAAGATACTAACACAGTATAAATATGGGAAAACCGAATCGGAGCAGATCCTCATTCCACTCCAGATTCCCACAGGGTGCAGAGACACAACAAAGCAGACAAAATACTGAAAAACAGCAGGCCCCTAACATAAACGCAGCATACTTGCTTGCCTCACAGCAACAGAGCCCATTACATACCATCAGCAGATGCAATAGAATCCAGTCCTGATAAGAGACTCGGCTTCTCTTCAAGCGCCCACACAACAAATACAGCATATACAGCAGACTCAACCAGCTCTGAGCCTAAGGGATTTACATGCTGTTGCGAAAGACAAAGGATTCATTCACAGCTGCCTTCTCTGCAGCCATAGTTGAACTCAGGTATGATATAAAAGATATTAAAGATAGAGTACAAGAAGTCAAAGTCAGTGCTGCTCAACATGAAATACAATTAAATCAGTTTCAAAATATGCAATATTCATATACCTTGCAATTAAGAGACATGCAAAGACACATGGAAGACCTGGACAACAGAGGACGTAGAAACAATCTATGAGTCCGTGGAGTCCCAGAGTCGATTGAATACGACCAAATACAGCAAACAGTAACAACCATCTTTAATAAACTCCTAGACAGACCAGCCACAGAACACATTGAGATGGAAAGAATGCGCCGAGCCTTACAGCCAAAAGGAAGAGGCTCTGACCCTTCATGAGACATAATATGCTGCCTAACCAGCTTTCGCACTAAGTAAAAAATCCTTAGAAAGGCCCGCAACTGAATACACATCACCCATGAATCAGCTGATATAAAAATATACCAAAACCAAAATTAAGCATAACCCTACAGCATTGCAAATATCTCAGACCACTCCTTGACCTTCTGTGAACAAGAGGGATCCACTACAAATGCAAATTTCCTTTCTGCTTCTCAGCATCTACAGCTGGAAGAACAGCTTTACTAAAAACTCTGGAAGACCTCCCACAATTCAGCGAGCATCTGGGGATCCCTATGGTCCATATTCCCGATTGGTACACAGAGTTCCGTCCTCCTTCAACTGGAGAACATCAAAGAGAGGAAAGAATGGAAACACAAAACTCCCACTACAGACATAGATCACCAGGACCAGAAGCATCACATCAAAATGTACAAAGATCTCTTCAGGGTCCAAGTCCCACAGCTTCACCTGTCCAATGGAGACCCAGACAAGAAACATAAATTACCTCAAATTTACTACTTGTTATCACTCAGCTAAGTATTATATAACAATACAATGCCACAACTACCTAAGTATGTTAGTATAACAGTTAAAACTGGTTTTAAAAAAGAAAGTTATTTATAAAATACAAAGTTAAACGATCAAAACTATCTAGAGGGTTTAACCACCACATGCTGCAACAGAGCCAAACCTCTCAGGATTTATTAACCAAGAAGATATGGCTTAGAATTATAGAATTTACACAGACATAAACGAAAAACATACAACCACCTGTTGCCTGAAAAAGACGGAAACCAAGAGTAATACATCCATATGCAATAGCAAGATTATAACAGTTAAAATAGCCAATGATTCACTCATCAACCAATACTAGTTCAGCCTAATTACAAGACATATTGGTGCATAGAATCAATCTGCTCACCCTTAGATACAGAATATCCTAAGATAACATAGTGTTAAAATAGTTAATACAAACACATAATGACTACTAGAGGTCTCCTAGATCCCTTATGGATCCTATCTGATAATTAAAATGTTAAACTGTTATACATTGTTGTATTTTATGTTATATCCACACATGTTTAATACAAAGAGAAGAGTGAGACAAAAACAGGGGAAGGGATATGATATGAGATCATCCTCTTAAAGGAGGTTAGAAGAAAATACCAACTCTCAAGCCATATATTAAATACACCAAAAACAAAATAAAGAACTCTTATTTCCCCTGTTCTTGTGCCACCATATGTTTCTATATATTGGAATGTTGTAAGAACCATTAACCTCCCTGGCCGTATGATTATGTCAGATTTTTGCTTCTCAAAGGGGTAAAATTTTTTGCATAGAAATGTGGCGTTTTATATTGTAGGCCTGTCATTCTTAGGAATAACTCACTTAAGACAAGAGTATAGTAGACATCCCAGGTATGATAAAGTTTGAAATAACGAAATCATAAATTATAATATATATGAAACAATTATATATATTATAATAAATAACTATAAATAATTATCAAAAATAATAATATAATAAAAATAAAATGTATTCAATAATGTAATCAAGTCAAAAACACTGAAATTTGCTCAGTTGCAGAATTGTCGATGTCGTCACTTTCAGTGTCTGATGACAAATTTCATCACAAATCAGTATCACTCAATTCTGCAAATGATTTTTATTTACTATTCCCGTTTTCTAGCTGGTCAAAAAACTGCTTTTGACGTAAAGGGACGCTTTTTGGATGACATGGACATTCTCAATTTTTCAGGCAGAAAGAATGACATATATAATAAAAAAATAGACAGGGCACTGGACAAAGCACTAGGGACAAAAGGGATGTGAAATGATTTCATACAGTAATGTAATCTTAGAGATCACAGTGTACTGTATGTTTACAGTGTGTTTCACTTTTTGAATTTGCAGCCAGGCTCTGCCCCCGTGCGACACGACGCTCGCAGGGAACAGAGCCCTGCACACAGAGGCAACGGGAAGAAGACACAGCCCGTGGACACAGCGGGGGACATCGCTGGATCCAGGGGACAAGGTAAGCAACATTGCCTGGATCCAGCGATGAGATCCCTAGTGTGGCTCAGGGTTACCGATATTTGTAATGGAGATTCACCCCGAGCCACACTTGGGAAAACCGCCAGGGAGGTTAATAGACATGAAGACATTTTGACATATCTGAGCATAATAATAGAATTACTAGGAAATTACACTATATAACAACAATATAAATCAGAAAGGTGATATGAAACCAAACAACCACTGCATTAAACAAAATGGAATCCGAAAAGACACAACATACAAGACCAAAACTCCCCAGAAGAACAACACTTATATACTATTACTACTAGTAAATAATACTGTAAAGATATATTCCCCTTATATCTTCATAATTACCTCATAAGATTAAAAACAACAAAAAGTCTCTACACAAACAATATATCTTTCTTATCCTCTAACAGGCCTAGGTAATAGACAAGAAACCAAACTAGATTACACAGCAGTAAATCCATCAAAAGAAAGACAACAAATTGTGAATTCCTCCCTATCTGCTGAATCTTCCCGGTAAATAATCCCATCCAAATCCTAATACGAGGCAAGATAGCAGGTTCTTGCTTGCCTACCGGGTATATCCTACCTCTTCCCCAACCTTCTTCACATAAAAGACCAAGTTTCTAAATATAAACATAATTAAAACCACCCATCCCATTGGGGGACCCACACCCATAAACATTTACACCCACACAACAGAAGATCCATACGACAGTCGTGAAAAACATACTAAACACACACAAAAACAACATAAACTACCAATATGTCACAAAGAAAACAAGATTTCAGGAATCTAAAACTGGTTTCAATCAATGGTCAAGGCCTAAATATACCAGAAAAAAGATCACAACTATTGACCTTAATGAAGAAACTAAAAACAGGCATTATACTGATTCAGGACACTCATTTTAAAACTGATTCCACTCATTTTAAAACTGATTCAATACCGAAAATGTCCAAAATTTTTTCCCATCAGTTTACCACTCCACCAACAGTCAGATAAAATCTAAAGAAGTATCAATCCTCATTGCAAAACATCTACCCATAAATATCACAGACACGCAGGCTGATAATGAAGGAAGATACCTCTTCTTAAAAGGTACTTTATGCAACAAAACCAATCACAATAACAAACATATACTGACCAAACAAGAATCAAGCCCAATTTCTCAACACAATAACAACACAACTTTCTACTTTTAAGAAAGGAATTTTGATTATGGGAGGAGATTTAAATATTCCCCTTCAACCTATTCTGGACACATCTAATGGTACCACATCTGTCCCATACAGAGCCCTGAAAAAAATAAACTGCTATATACAAGAACTTCAAGTCCACGACACATGGCGCATTTTAAACCCACATTTTTCTGCCCCACACAACAAATACTCCAGACTTGATTATTTCTTTTTATGACAAACAGACTTGCACCTATTGACCAACTCCACCATAGAACCGGCAATAGTATCTGAACACAACCCAATCTCAATGACACTATCTATACCTACAAGTGAAGCACAGACAAAAATGTGGAGGCTAGACGCTTGTCTACTCACAGATGTGGAATTGACCAAAAAAATTACCTAACTCATGCCTACAAACATACTTTAAAGAAAATAAGGACCCTTCACTATCACCAATCGCAATCTGGGAAGCACAAACGTGTTTTATAAGAGGTGAACTTATAACAGCAACTGCCCACAGAAAAAAAGGTATAACAAGCTCAAATGAACTATATTATATATAACAAGAATCAAAACAATAGAATCATCACATAAAAAGTCAGAGGTGGTACAAACGTTACAGAATTAATACAAGCTAGGAAGGAGCTGTTAGACAAACTTGAAAAAAATATTGCACGCAAATACACACTCACAAAGAAATTGTTCAATGAACAAGGAAATAAAAGCGGAAAATTACTAGCTAGAGCCATACAAGCTAAACGAGCCAAAACTGCTATCCACCATATAAAAGCTCAAGACGGTAGCCTACTACACTCTTATAAAGATATTGCATCTAGAATTGAGCGGACACCTGGATGTTTGGGTTCTATCGGGCTCGGCCGAACTTCACGAAAAAGTTTGAGTTTGGCCCCGATCTTGACCCCGAACCCCATTGAAGTCAATGGTGACCCGAACTTCTGGGCACAAAAATGGCTCTGAAAAGTCCTGGAAAGGGCTAGAGGGCTGCAAAAGGAAGCACAATGGGGGTAAGAGTAGGACAAGTGCCCTGCAAACAAATGTGGATAGGGAAATAAAATCACATAAAAAAATAAAAAATGGAAGAGGAGGTGGATGTGGAGTAGAAGGTTGAGGAGGCGGTGACCGTGGCGGTGTAGGTGGTGGAAGTGGCGGTGGAGGAGGAGGAGGGGGCCAACATTGTTTTTTGTTTGTTTGTTTTTTTTTTCTAATTGGGGTAGCCCACAAAATATTGAGACATATTAAAAAAAAAAAGAAGAAGTTCACTTAAGTATACCAATGGCTGTGGGAGGCCGGTAAAAATGTCTATTCTGCACAAGGTACAGACAAGTCTTGTGGGATCCATGCCTAGTTCATTTTAATAAACGTTAGCGTGCTGCTGACAAAGCTTTTCCACATTTCGGCCATGCTAACCCTGCCTTCTGAGGTGCTGGCAGTGCCACAGCTGTGTTGTCGACCTCTTCCTCCTCCTTTGCATTCGCCTTGTGCTTCCACTGAACCCCCTGTGTCATTTGGGAATGCCCTCAGCAGCGCGTCTACCAGCGTGCGCTGGTAGTCGCACATCTTCTGATCATGTTCCAGTGAGGGAATTAAGGATGGCACGTTGTCCTTGTAATGGGGATCCAGCAGGGTGGCCACCCAGTAATCAGCACAAGTTACAATGTGGGCAACTCGGCTGTCATTCAGCAGGCACTGCAGCATGTAGTCGCACATGTGTGCAAGGCTGCCCAGAGGCAAAGACAAGCTGTCCTCTGTGGGAGGTGTATCATCTGTGTCCTCCGTATCCCCCCAGCCACGCTCCAGTGATGCCCACAAGCTGCATTGGGTGCCACCCTGCTGTGAACACGGTTCCTCCTCCTCCTCCTTCTCATCATCATCCTCTTCCTTCTCATCCTCCAGAACTGTGCCCTGGCTTAAAAAATTTTTACCTGGCCTATGCTGGTGCAGGAACCCGCCCTCTGAGCCACTTGTGAATGACTGGCCTGATAACCATGGAAATGACCCCTCTTCCTCCTCCTCTTCCTCCTGTGCCACATCCTCTTCCATCATCGCCCAAAGTGTTTTTTCAAGGAGACATAGAAGTGGTATAGTACAGCTGAGAACAGCGTCATCGGCACTAGCCATGTTGGTGGAGTACTCAAAACACCGCAATATGGTACACAGGTCTTGCATGGAGGCCCACTCATTGGTGGTGAAGTGGCGCAGTTCTGCAGAGTGACTGACCCATGTGTGCTGCAGCTGAAACTCCACTATTGCCTGCTGCTGCTCTCACAGTCTCTCCAGCATGTGCAATGTGGAGTTCCACCTTGTGGGCACGTCGCATAGGAGGCAGTGAGCGGGAAGGCCGAAGTTCCACTGCAGCGCAGACAGACGAGCAGCAGCAGGGTGAGAACGCCGAAAGCACGCACAGACGGCCCACACAGACGGTCCGCACTTTCTGCAGCAAATCTGACATATCGGTAGTTTTTTAGAAATGTCTGCACCACAAAATTCAGCACATGCACCAGGCAAGGGATGTGCGTCAAACCGGCTAGGCCCAGAGCTGCTACGAGATTTCGCCCATTATCGCACACCACCAGGCCGGGCTTGAGGCTCAGTGGCAAAAACACCACGTCTGTAAAGATTTTTTGATGGCTATACAGTCTAAACGACGTCTTTCACGCCTGGCAGACACACCCGGCAGACACGCACGAAAGCCGCAAGAGTGGGACGACGACGAGCAGACAGACGCGACGTCACCTTGAAGCCGGAAGGGCGAGTGACGGAGGATACGCTGCACGGGTGTTCCACCTTGAGGTGTAACGTGTACGACCTCTCTGACACTCTCGTCGTCGTCCGTTATCACCTCAAAGTCGACGTCGTGTGTACCCAGTCAGTGAGACGTCTTGACGCGGTGAAGTGGTGGTTACTCAC
>BLSH010192308.1:430859-445537 GCA_018402905.1 Glandirana rugosa | reverse complement strand
GCGACCACCACCTCTTCCTCTAAACTGCACACATCACTCGCATGACCTTCATTCCATGTGGGGTCTATGACCTCATCATCCTCCACATCATCTTCCACCCACTCTTCACCACTGCCCTCCTTGTCAGTCTGCACACTGTAGAAAGCCGCAGCAGTTGGCACCTGTGTTTCGTCATCATCAGAGACGTGCTGCGGTGGTGTTTCCATGTCCTCATCCTGAAACAGAAGTGGTTGGGCATTGGTGCACTCAATGTCTTCCACTTCTGGGGCAGGGCTATGTGGATGGCCCACGGAATGCACACCAGTAGAGTAATCAAAAAGCATAAGAGACTGCTGCATGACTTGGGGCTCAGACTGCTTGGCTGATTTACAAGGGGCTGAGGTGAAAGACAGATGGCCATGGGGTTCAGGTGCCAACTGTGAGCTTTCAGCAAGGGACTGGGTGGGAAACAATGTGAAGGAACTGGAGGCATTGTCTGCCACCCAATCTACTATCACCTGTACTCGTTCTGGCCTCACCATTCGTTGAGCGGCATTCGGGCCTACCATATAACGTTGAAGGTTCTGTTGGCTACTCTCACCTGAGGAAGGTGTTTCGCTTGTGCGTGTAACTGGCACAGATCGACCACGTCCTTTCCTTGCAACAGGAGCTTCACCAACACCACCCACACCAGCAGCACCACAACCACGTCACTTATTTGATGCTCTCCTCATTCTGGATGCAAATGTATCACAAATTTATATTATTTTTTATAACGCTAATCTGTCCTTCACACCAGCAGCGGGAACCTATCCCTACACCAGTATGAGATGATTTTATAACGCTAATCTGTCCCTCGCTCCAGCAGCAGGAACCTCTCCCTACACCAGTATGAGATGATTTTATAACGCTAATCTGTCCCTCGCACCAGCAGCAGGAACCTCTCCCTACACCAGTATGAGATGATTTTATAACCCTAATCTGTCCCTCGCACCAGCAGCAGGAACCTCTCCCTGCACCAGTATGAGATGATTTTATAACGCTAATCTGTCCCTCACACCAGCAGCAGGATCCTCTCCCTACACCAGTATGAGATAATTTTATAACACTAATCTGTCCCTCACACCAGCAGCAGGAACCTCTCCCTACACCAGTATTAAATGATTTTATAACGCTAATCTGTCCCTCACACCAGCAGCAGGAACCTCTGCCTACACCAGTATGAGATGATTTTAAAATGCTAATCTGTCCCTCACACCAGCAGCAGCATCCTCTCTCTATACTAGTATGAGATGATTTTCGAAAGCTAATCTGTCCCTCACAGTAGCAGCAGGATCCTCTCCCTATACTAGTATGAGATGATGTGACATGCAGCACTACGTGACTCCAGCTTATATAGAGGCTGGGTCACATGATGCACTGGCTAATCACAGCCATGCCATTAGTAGGCATGGCTGTGATCGCTTCTAAGGGCAAACGAGAGAAATGCTTGTTGATTGGCTGCCCTGCAGCTATTCAAAAGGCGTAAAAAAATACCCGAACCCGGACTTTTTCTCAAATGTCCGGGTTCGGGACACGGACACCCTAAAGTCGGTTACGAACCAGAATTTCACAGTTCGGGTTCGCTCAACTCTAATTGCATCCCAATTTGTTAAATATTATACAAAACTTTACAAACTCCACCCACATCTACAGTATAGAGGATAGAATCACCCGCCAATCAGCAATTACAAACTTCTTATCAAAATATAGCCAAAAAAATTGTCCTCAGTAGACTCCAATGCATTAGACCAACCGATCTCTATAGAAGACCCAACGATTTACAAGGAATATTAGAAGTGCGCATTTCAGTAATCCCTAAAGAAGAAAAAGATCAATCACTAGTAGGCAATTACAGACCAATATCTTTACTAAATGTAGATCTCAAGATATTTTCCAAGATACTTGCTAATCGATTAACAACACACATTACTTCCTTGGTTAACAAAGACCAAGTAGGCTTCATCCAGTTAAGGGAGGCCAGAGACAACACTCTGAAAGCTTTAAATCTACATTATTGGATGACCAAAACCAAGCAAAAATTATTATTTTTATCCCTAGATGCAGATAAGGCATTTGATAGATTGGCCTGGGACTATATGAAAGTAGTGCTAGAAAAAATAGGCCTAGGAAAGAAAATGCTCAATTTTATTATGGCACTTTACTTCATCACCTAAAGTCTGAGTAAATGGCCACCTATCAAATGCCTTCCCCATCTCAAATGGAACCAGACAGGGATGCCCCTATCACCCCTACTCTATGTACTCTCCCTTGAACCATTATTAAATACTGTATATACTCGAGTATAAGCCTTCTCGAATATAATCCGAGGCACCTAATTTTACCACAAGAAACTGGGAAAAGTTATTGACCCGAGTATAAGCCTAGGGTGGGAAATGCAGCAGCCAGAAGAGAGGAATTGTAGCCAGAACACAGGGACAGGGAGCCAGAACACAGGGATTGCAGCCAGGACACAGGGATTTTAGCCAGGACACAGAGACTGTAGCCAGAACACATAAGGGATGAGTAAGGTAGATTCACATTAAACAGAGCCATGCTGCTTCTAAGAGCCGTTCTGTGCATGTAACTGTGACTAATCACATTGGAATGCAGAGAATGCTGAGAGAGAGCTGCAGATCTTCACTGAGATCAGGAGGTGGGCGGGACTGAACAGCTAACACCCCTGAATGTTCCGCCCACCTCCCCGACATCAAGATGAAAATCTGACACCTCTCTCAGCATTCTCTACATTCCAATTTGATTAGTCACAGTTACATGCATAGAATGGCTCTTAGAAGCAGTTTGGCTCTGTTTAATGTGAATCTACTCATCACCCACAGACACTGACTCAAGTAGAAGCCGAGGGGGGTCTTTTTCAGCACAAAAAATGTGCTGAAAAACTCGGCTTATACTCGAGTATATACGGTAGTATCAGAATGAATGACAATATTTCAGGAATCAATGTAACAGGCCATACACATAAGACAACAACATTCGCTGATGATATTTTACTCTTTTTATCCAAACCCCAAACTACCATCCCCATGTTACTGAAGGAATTCGAGCATTACAAATATCTATCCAACTTACAGATTAATTACTCTGAAGTAACAGAATGTAAAAGCAAATTCCCCTTTAATTGGAAAGACCAAGCAATCCCATACCTAGGCATACAATTAACTAGCTGTCTGGATGACTATACTGCCTCAATTATCTACCTATACCTATACTAAAGAAAATACAGCAAGACCTTCAAAATTGGCATAAAGGCACATTCTCCTGGTTTGGCCAGGCAGCAATAATAGAAATGAATGTTCTACCGCAAATTCTATACATACTGCAGACAATCCCTATAAAACTCCCCAAAACCTTTTTCTCATCATATAGAAGGGATTGTAAACTCTTTGTCTGGGGCCACAAACGTCCCAGACTCAGGACTTTTACAGAGGAAGAATGGGACAACATACTACATACCATCCACAAAGGCACAATTAACTCCACAATCCAAGAAGCAGGATACAAATTATTATCAAGTTGGTATATCACACAGATCCAATTAAGCAATTCTCCCACACAACATCCTCACCGCTCTATTGGAGATGTGGAAGGGAAAGTGGAACACTACTACATATCTGGTGGACATGCTTGAAAATACAACCTTTCTGGAGAGAGATACATGAGCATATAGCAAAGATCACCACCTATACTTTGGATTTCACACCAGCACAATATCTGCTGCACCACTCTTCCCTTCCACACTCCCAATATCATAAATCTCTAGCCTTACACCTCATAAATACAGCCAAAAGATGCATCCCACTAAAATGGAACTCATCTACACCACCAGCAATTTCAGACTTGATACGCTATGTACATCATACAGCCGAAATGGAAGGACTGATACACATAATGAGAGACAACCCCTCCAGATTTAGTAAAACCTGGTCATGTTGGACCCACTACTCAAATTCTCTAAATAGAGATTCCTCCTCCTAGATATCTGAAAGAAATCCATCAGAACATCCATTTTCCACAAAGCATTTCCTCTCAAATATCACATCGTCAAACTATCAAGAAGACCTTACATACTCCCCTTGATAAAAACCTCAATATAGATGGAGCATGAGAAACTGAAACCGTATTAATAAACCAAATAAAAAAATAAAAATAATACTTCAAATACAACATAATTAAGTACCAAAATATTGCAGTTTTTTCAAACATCCAGAATTACACTTATACAACCACAAAGTGTAGCCATACTCACATCCGGGCACAATTTGCTCCCAACGGGATGTCTGGAAAACTGGGATCATGGCTGCTACCACCAATAAGATATAGACCTAAAAAGCATGTTTCTTGAGTGATACAGATACAGTATCTCACAAAAGTACACCCCTCACATTTTTGTAAATATTTTATTATCTCTTTTCATGTGCTACAATGTAAAGTAGTGTATGTACAGCTTGTATAACAGTTTACATTTGCTGACCCCTCAAAATAACTCAACATTCTCAAGTGTGAATGTGGAGCAGGTGCGTTAAACTTGGTGTTATCACTTTCACTCTCTCATATTGGTCACTGGAAGTTCAACATGGCACCTCATGACAAAGGACACTCAGAGGATCTGAAAAAAGAATCGTTGCTCTACATAAAGATGGCCTAGGCTATAAGAAGATTGCGAAGACCCTGAAACTGAGCTGCAACACGGTGGCCAAGACCCACAGTGGTTTAACAGGACAGGTTCCACTCAGAACAGGCCTCACCATGGTCGACCAAATAAATTGAGTGCACATATTCAGTGTCATATCCAGAGGTTGTCTTTGGGAAATATACGTATGAGTGCTGCCAGCATTGCTGCAGAAGTTGAAGGGGTGGGAGATCAGCCTGTCAGTGCTCAAACCATACGCCGCACACTGCATCAAATTGGTGCGCATGGCTGTCATCTCAGAAGAAAGCCTCTTCTAAAGATGATGTACAATAAAGCCTGCAAACACTTTACTGAAGACAAACAAACTAAGGACATGAATTACTGGAACCATGCCCTGTGGTCTGATGAGACCAAGATAAAATTATTTGGTTTAGATGGTCCCAAGCGTGTGTGGCGGCAACCAGGTGAGGAGTACAAAGACAAGTGTGTCTTGCCTATAGTCAAGCATGGTGGTGGGAGTGTCATGGTCTGGGGCTGCATGAGTGCTGCCAGCACTGGGGAGCTACAGTTCATTGAGGGAACCATGAATGCCACCTTGGACTGTGACATACTGAAGCAGCGCATGACCCCTCCCTTCGGAGACTGGGCCGCAGGGCAGTATTCCAACATGATAATGACCCAAACACACCTACAAGGAGACCACTGCCTTGCTAAAGAAGCGGAGGGTAAAGGTGATGGACTGGCCAAGCATGTCTCCAGACCTAAACCCTATTGAGCATCTGTGGGGCATCCTCAAATGGAAGGTGGAGGAGTGCAAGCTCTCTATCATCCACCAGCTCCGTGATGTCGTCATGGAGGAAAGGAAGAGGACTCCAGTGGCGACCTGTGAAGCTATGGTGAACTCCATCCCAAGAGGGTTAAGGCAGTGCTGGAAAATAATGGTGGCCACACAAAATATTGATACTTTGGGCAAAATTTTAACATTTTCACTTAGGGGTGTACTCACTTTTGTTGCCAGTGGTTTAGACAATAATGGCTGTGTGTTGAGTTATTTTGAGGGGACAGCAAATTTGCACTATTATACAAGCTGTACACTCACTACTTTACATTGTAGCAAAGTGTCATTTCTTCAGTGTTGTCACATGAAAAGATATAAGAACATATTTACAAAAATGTGAGGGGGTGTACTCACTTTTGTGAGATACTGTATGTTGTGAGAGGCTTTATAGGTGAGTTTAAAGGCTTTGATCCAATTCTCCATGGGAGTGTTTATGTTTAGCTCTATGCCTCATTTAGTTAGTGTGGGTATTTGCGATTGAGAGGTCTGTTCTGAGATGATTTTGTAGATGGCAGAGATGCCGTGAGTCGGGTTCAGGCTTTGTGAAAAGAAAGAATGGAAAGGTTCTAGGATCTTTGTTGACATGGGAATGCCTGAGGTTTTTATAAGGTGAGACATCCTAATGTAGTTGTATGTTTCATGGGTTGGGATAGTGTATTGCTGTTGAAGGGTAGTGAAGGATTTCAGTGTTTTTGTGTGCCGAAGTCCTCCAGTGAGTTAATCCCAAGGGAGGTCCAGGACTTAGTGGAGAGATTGAGGATTAAGTTCTCCAACGCTGAAAGGGGGTTGGGTATTTATGCATGGGTACTGTGGGTTTTTTTATTGCTATGATCTGTTGCCAGGTAGCTAAAGAGACCAATATGGCTGGTGGAGCCGGGGCTTTGGGTAGGTGTTGACCTGTTGAGAGAAGTAGAAGAGAGTTGGTCAGATTGTTGGGTAATGCGCAGCCCACCTCCATTAGGGACCATAATTTGTTGGGAGAAGGGTGCCACCAGTAATACACTTGCTCGAGGATTGCTGCCTGGTAGTAAGATTTTATGAGCGGTAAGCCTGCCCCTCCCTGTGACTGGTGTAGGGTAAGTATATACCGGGGGCATCTGGGGGGCTTGTTGTCCCAGATGAAGTATGAGATGGTTTTCTGTATGGTATTGAAAAAGGTTTGGGGAATGTGGGTTATGACTGTACGGAAAAGGTAGGTTAGCTTAGGTAAGATTAGCATTTTAAAGGAAGCTATCCTTCCCAAAGTGGAGAGATTTTGAGTCCGAATTTCACGTAGAAGCTGGGGCAGTTGTTTTAGGAATGGTTTGTAGTTGACCTCGAAAAGTTGAGTGTGTTTACTCTGTAATTTAATACCCAGGTATGGGATGGTTTGTTCAGCCCATGCATAGGAATGATTGCTTTTTAGACTGTGGAGATGTTTATCCGGGATGTTTAATGGGAAGATTGTAGATTTAGAGGTATTTAGCTTGTAGTATGACATATTAGTGAATTGAAGGAGGGTTTGCTCTGGGTTAGTTAACATGAGAATGGTATTATCAGCGAAAAGGCTGACTTTATGTGCAGCCCCTTGATAGGGGATACCCTGGATTTGTGGGTCTTGCCTAATTTTGGTGGCTAAAGGTTCCATTAGTAGGGCAAAGATGATGGGGGAGAGTGGACAGCCCTGACAGGTGCCGTTTGAAATTTGGAATGGTTTTGAGAGCATCCCATCTGCTAGGACCCTGCCTGGGGGATTAGAGTAAAGGGAGAGACTCGCGTCATGAAATTTTCCTATTATCCCAAATTTTTGGTGGACTGCCTTGAGGAATCCCCAATGGACCCTATCAAATGCCTTCTCTGCATCCAGAGATAGGAGCAGAGAAGGCGTTTGAGTTTGGTTAGCTTGGTATATTAAATTTATGACCCTCCTAGTAGCATCAGGGGCTTTTCTATTTGGAATGAAGTCGACTTGGTCAGGATGGATGAGGGAAGTGAGCAGGGGTTGAAGCCTGGTGGCAAGTACTTTGGCATAAATTTTGATGTAAGAATTGAGGAGAGATATTGGTCTGTAGTTCGAAGTATTAGATGGGTCTTTGTCAGGCTTGGGTATAGTTACTATGGTGGATCTTAGCATATCTTTCGGGTAGGAGGCAGAGGAGGCAGCGGCATGGAAGAGAGCAGCCAGTCGAGTTGTCAATATATCAGCAAATGTTTGGCAAAATTCATTGCAATATCTGTCTTCTCCTGGTACTTTATTTTTGGGAAGGGATTTGATCTCGTTCCAAATTTCTAGGGGGGAGAAAGGAAGATCTAGTTGGGCTTGTTGGGATAAGGAGATCGTTGGGAGGCCTACTGAGGATCAAAAATCTTGGGGGGGCATGGCCTGACGCCAACGAGAGTGGACGTGTGCCCTGGGAGCTCTGACTGAGCAAGGCACAATCTGCAGTAATCCATCCAAGGGAGAGTGAGGTGAGCAAAGCAGCCACTACATCTAAGCTACCCTCCCCACCAGCTACATTTAGAGCCCCGGATTGAGTAGATCGGTGGCCGGCGGCCGGGCACCCAAAAATCGAGGCCGCGGCTTTTGCGGCCTACTGGTGCCGAACCGCACGGCGTTGCTTTTGGAATGCCAATCCTCCATCCGCCAGCTGAAAAAGACAAAGCACCCTCCTGGGCTCCTAACCTAGCAGAGGGAAGCGGACAAAGAGAGAGATAAAGCGGCTGGAGGACGTGAGGAGAAAATTGGGCCGCCGACCTGGTGCATTTGAGGAGAGAACCGGCCTCCAGAGGATCAATCAGCAGTCATCATATCTGCAGAGACGGGTGAGAGAGAGTGGGAATTTACACCCTAGACCCCCCCTTCTTAGCATTACACCCCAATTACACAACCAAAATTGGGAGCTTGGACCTTCAGAGGGTGAAGATCTGAGGCCGCGGCTCCATCTGCCGCAAACGAAGCAGGCCCTTTCCTACCCACAAGCCCATCCACACCTCGAGACCTCCGGGGGCCAACCCAGAGACTTGGGGCACCACCACAAACCCAGCGGTGGTGATCAGTACCACTCGCTTGGGCGCGGGTGCTCAATTTAGGCCGCGGCTTCACTTGAGGCCTAGGCCAACACCTAGGCCGACGCCACCTTGGTACACCCGGCACCTCCGCCCGGCCTCTGAAACACATCATACAGGCCTCAATTTAGTACCTGAGTGTCCCCATCCTCCAGCATCTCCCTAAGTAAGCACACAGGGGATACCAAGGAACCTGCTCAGAGACCACTTTGACCGGAACTCTTTACGGCCTACCAACGGCAGCCATCTTATGAGGCCTTACTGATACACCGTCATTCAGCATCACCAATATCTACTACAAATTGACTACCCCAGAACTTAACAGCATATCTATCCAATTACATGGCTAATATGTAACAATCCACCTACCAGGGGGGAGAAGAGTACTTAGCATATAAGATGACAGACACATGATACCCCAGACTTAAGACCTGTCTCTCCACCTTAGGCTCCCGCTTCGCTACAATAGTTCAATTACTACCGGGGGCCACATTGTTTTTTTCCCTGGGATACAGAAGGTTACATGGGCAAGATTGGCTTCCAGAAACATACATATAGGGGATATAATCCGCTACCACAACTTCAACCTACCCAGCTCATGGAGCGATATCTACTAAGGCCTCAAACAACACGGCAGACTCACAGGACCCCGCCTACATCCCAGCTATGACCGAAGGTATGTCGCAGTCACAAACCACACAACCATCCTCAGACTCATCCCCTACAGTCACTGTAGCAGTTTTGGATATGAAATTACAGACTCTATTACAGGATCTGACCCATAACATCACCAGAGAATGGGGAAGATAGCTCAAGAACTTAGGGGAGAGATTGACAAACTGGGGGAACGCACTGACACCCTAGAAAACAAATTTGATGAACTTGTGCAATATGTCCATGTATTAGAAGAAGACAATGCTTCCCTGAAACATACAGTTTCTCAGCTCCAACTCCAACAGGAAGACCTGGAGAACAGAGAACGCAGGCAGAACCTAAGAATCCGAGGGGTCCCTGAAACGGTCAGTGATAAAGAAATTAGACCTTATCTCTTGGGGCTTTTTGTTACCCTTGCCCCCCACATTCCAGACATAGATTGGCGACTGGACAGGGCTCATAGGTCCCTAGCACCAAAACCTCCCCAAGGATCAAACCCCAGAGATATCATAGTTCGCTTTCATTTTTATGAAAGTAAAGAGGCTTTGACTATAGCAACACGCAACAAATCTCGTATTGACTTTAAAGGCAACAGAATCCAGATTTTTGGAGATCTTTCGCCCATAACCCTGGCTAAAAGACGCAATCTCCGATCTATCACCATGCATTTACAAAACCACCAGATGTCATACCGCTGGGGATTTCCTTTCTGCCTCTCAGCCTCTAAAGATGGAGTTCAGTACTCCATTAGAGACCTACATGAATGCGAACATTTCCTGCGTAACCTGGGACTGCCACCTATTCCTGAAGGAGAGCTTCAACCACCCCCTCTGAACGTGAGAGCTCCTCAGACGCCTAGGATCTGGACACCAGTGCGCCAGAGATCTCAAAGATCCTCATCTACCCCCCAAAGATCAAGTTCTTCAAGATTACCAACCTGATAATTTCATCCCCTAGAAGGTCCCTTTGCATTTTCACGGCTGCACAGGACTCAGTTCATCTGTGCCTTGACCCGAAAGCCTTGATACTCTAACTATCTCAGAGGCCATCCTATGAAGATCATGGGAGGTTTTTTTTTTTTTTTTTTTGAGAAGTCGGATCTTTTACTCTACTTCTCCTATTTTCCCTGGTAACGTATTCGGGTAGGTTAGTGCGACCGGCGCTGCACCCCTTGAAATCCTTGGGCGGCTGCCCAGGATGCCTGAGGTTTTTTCTGCCCTCAGGCCTTTCACAAATTTTTTAGTTTTTTTGTTTTTTCATGTTACATAATTTAAATATGTTACACCTTCAACCTACAGTTCTAGTTCGAATTACTTTGTTTATATGGTACAGAGACAGTATGCAGACAAACATAGATCAAATATGCACAAGATTCTTTTTCATGGTATTAAGTCTATATGTTCCAAGGTCATACTCATGTATTCCCTTTGTCCAGGTAATGTCAGCAGTGTATAACTGTATAAGTTATGGCTCTAAAGATTTACTCTTGCAATGTTAAGGGTCTAAATTCCATTCAAAAGGGCTGGTTGGCTTTGAGGGAATTCAAATCCTCAGGTGCGGACGTGATTATTGTTCAGGAGACCCATTTTAAAACCGATAACCCCTTTAAGTTTGCGGCCAAACAATTTCCTACAATTTATGTGGCTTCTGATCCCTCAGGGAAGGCCGGAGTCGCAATTCTAATCAAACGATCCAGCAACATCCGTATCACATCTTCATTTTTAGATCCACAAGGTAGATGTATCCTCCTGAACTGTACTCACCTACGTACGCACTTTACCTTAGCTAATATTTATGCTCCCAACTCGAGACAAATAGGTTTCCTCACAAAAGTCTTTGACAAACTACAATCATATTCACACCCCGTTATGATATTAGGTGGGGATTTTAATATGTGTATGTCGTCAACTAGAGACAGATTTGCCCTCTTTCAGCCTACCCCCCCTGCACAAGCTCAGAAACTATCAACTTCATTCCGCAAACTAATTAGATCTCACAACCTTTTTGACACGTGGAGGATACAGCACCCGGTAGGCAAACAATACACTTTTTACTCTCCCCCACACAAAGTATACACCAGACTGGACCATTTTTTTTACTGCCCCACTGCTCCCCGCCGTAGTCTCCTCAGAGATAAACTCCATAACGTGGTCCGATCACGCGCCTATCACTCTTGACATAGGCCTCTCAGCTTCAACCCCTAGGACATGTCACTGGCGCCTTAATGAAACACTGCTAAGGGTACCTGAAACTCAAAATGAATTGCAACAGAAAATATCAGAATTTTTCAAGCTAAATGAGGGGTCAGTCACAGAAGTTTCCACGTTGTGGGAGGCCCATAAGGCTTCCTTTAGAGGTGAATGTATTTCAATAAGCTCACGCTTAAAACGAGACTCGAACAGGTTGAAATTAGAACTCTTGGCGCGATTGCGCACGGCTGAACAAAAATTATTGCAAGCACCTACCATTGAACGTTTGAGAAACGTTGTTGGGGTGCGCAACCGCATCAAGGCGTTGGCTATGAGCAAAATTTCTAAATCAATACTATGGTCCAAACAAAGGTTTTATGAGTATGCTAATAAGCCTCACAGAATGCTTGTTCAAAAACTCAAACCTTGGCCACATATGACAATTCCAGATCACTTATTACAGTCAGATGGTACACCAACCCATTGTCCCCAAAAAATGTCTCAGGTCTTTGGTAACTATTACAAAGATTTATACAATTGTCTGAGTAAGGACCCAGCCTCTATATTCTCACAAGAAAAATATGATTCCTTTATGTCCACTTTACAACTACCTAAAATCTCCCCTGAACAACGCACCCAATTAATTGCACCTATCACCCCTGAGGAATTAACAGAAGTGATAAAACACCTACCTGCACATAAATCCCCTGGTCCTGACGGACTTCCATACTCATATTACAAAACTTTTTTACCAACTCTAGCACCACATTTATTGAAGTTATATGCTTCCTTACAAGCAGGTACCATTCCTCACACTCAATTTCTTAATGCATTTATAACGGTGCTGCCTAAACCAGGCAAGGACCCCTCCTACCCGGACAATTATCGCCCTATAGCTTTAATAAATTCAGATTACAAAATATTTACGAAGATCCTTGCTAATAGATTGTCCTCTATTCTACCGCATCTGATACATAAAGACCAAGTGGGATTCGTCCATCAAGGCACGCAGGTGACAACACAAGAAGGACGATTGACCTTATAGACCTCTTGACCAAGACTAAAATCCCAGCCATTGTCTTAAGCTTAGATACCCAAAAGGCTTTTGACCGCCTAAGCTGGCCATTCATGTTCGCAGTTTTACAACAGTATGGCTTTTCAGGTTCTTTCATTAGGGCATTACAGGCATTATATTCCACACCCACATCTCAAGTACAGTTGTCTTCTCACCTGTCGCAGGCGTTCCCCCTTAGGAATGGTACCAGACAGGGCTGCCCCCTGTCACCCCTACTTTTTATTCTCAGCCTGGAACCTTTGGCAGCAGCTATAAGAGCCCATTCGGACATCCGGGGGGTTCGGCTGCGTCAACTAGAGTACAAATTATCCCTTTTTGCTGACAACATTTTGTTGACTCTAACACACCCTCATACCTCACTATCTTACTTACATAAACTTTTGGCATCCTTTGGCTCTATTAATGGATTTAAGGTCAACCCTTCCAAAACGGAAGCTCTACCCATAAATATTCCACAAGCCCAACTGGACCCCTTACAGACCAGATATAAATATCAATGGTGCACTAGGTCACTCAAATATTTAGGTATACATCTTACCCCCACGTATTCTACACTATATTCAGCTAACTTCCCCCCCCTCTTTGCTGACATCAACCGCCTTTTAACTCAATGGTCCGCTCTCCCACTCTCTTTACTTGGGCGAGTTAATGTCTTAAAAATGTCAATACTTCCCAAATTACTCTATTTATACGAAACCCTTCCTGTTTCTGTCCCATTGTCTCAACTTAAAGCACTTCAAAGGAAATGTATGCGCTTTATATGGAATAACGCCTCT
Source organism: Glandirana rugosa (assembly GCA_018402905.1). Lineage (NCBI taxonomy): Eukaryota > Metazoa > Chordata > Amphibia > Anura > Ranidae > Glandirana > Glandirana rugosa. The sequence goes on along the minus strand of BLSH010192308.1, from coordinate 432,291 downwards.
CATCGTATCGCAGCCTCCGTGGTAACGGCCCTTAAACACAGAGGAGGGCTGGGAGCCCCAGATTTAATTAAATATTATTATGCATCCTATTTACGGGCACTTACCTCATGGACATCTAGAAAAGCCCCAAGCAGATGGGCTGAAATAGAAATGAGTATAACCACCCCTGTGCACCCTTGTTATATGTTATGGCCCACATCAGACAAACATTTATCTCAATTAAAAACGTTATGCCTAGGACCCATGCTCTTTACCCTATCAATTTGGAACAAATGCTCTAAACGTTTCTCTCTCTCATCCCCTTGTCCACCCCTCATAAATGTCCTCTTCAACCCAGATATCCCAGACAGCCTATCCTATGACCGAATGCTACCCTGGATTGAGGCAGGGATTTTCCAACTGCGTCATCTAGTCAATCCAATATCGCTTGGGCTGATGTCTTTTTCGGACCTACAGAGCAAATATAGTGTTCCTAATACACATATTTTATCTTATTTACAATTCAAGCATTTTTTCTCCTACAAATCCCCATCTTTAACACTTGATAAACCCACTGACTTTGAACAACTATGTGCCAAGGGCCCATGCGAGCCCAGACAGATTTCATCCATCTATACAATACTTCATGAAAGTATACCAATAACTAATATATCTCATAGTTATATGAAGAAATGGGAATATGTTTTGGGAAGGCCCATATCATTGGTGGACTGGGGGAAAATCTGGGATTCGATTTCCAAAGTTTCTAGATGTGTGGTACAGAAGGAGACGGCAGTTAAGATACTTTATTTCTGGTATAGAACCCCAGATATTCTACATGCGCGTCACCGAGAGACGTCACATCTCTGCTGGAGATGCAATAGGGACGTAGGAACTCAGCTTCATATATTTTGGGATTTTCCTCCCATACAACAGTTTTGGAATCGGATTCGGGAGGTATTACACATATTATTTCATATCAATATCCCTTTAAACCCTCTACATTACATATTAGGACTCCCAATTACGGATCTTAGCAAGACCGCAAGGAGGCTTACATCTTTTATTCTACTAGCAGCAAGAAGGGTTATCCCCCGATGCTGGCTTTCTACTTCTCCCACATCCTTTGCTTAGTTTCTTTCCACTCTGACGGAGATACGCAGGATGGAACATCTGACAGCAATGGTTGACGATTCCATGGCGCGATTCTCTCAATACTCCTCGGAGGTAACTTGCCCACTTTAATAAGAGCACAATAACAGTGTCTTAAAACCATATGATATTATGGCGTTAATGCTTCACAGACCTTGGAACCCCCTTTTATTTCTCTTTCTTTTCTAAAACTCACTCAAGAGCGAAATGAGCTATATTGTCTCTGTTAACTTTGTTTTTGAATATATAGTTTGATCTGCCATGCTCTCTTTATTGGTTCAAATGTTATCCAAGGTTCCAG
>BLSH010192308.1:408173-422729 GCA_018402905.1 Glandirana rugosa | reverse complement strand
CAGCAGCAGCAGGAACCTCTCCGTATAGCAGTATGAGATGGTTTTAGAACGCTAATCTATCCCTCAGACTAACTCCAGGAAGGAACATCTCCCTATAGCAGTATGATATGATTTTAGAACACTAATCTGTCCCTCACACCAGCAGCAGGAACCTCTCCTTTTACCAGTATGAGATGATTTTAGAACAATAATCTGTCCTTCACACCAGCAGCAGGAAGGAACCTCTCCCTATAGCAGTATGAGATGATTTTAGAACACTAATCTGTCCCTCACACCAGCAGCAGAAACCTCTCCCTATACCATTATGAGATGATTTTAGAACAATCTGTCCCTCACACCAGCAGCAGGAACCTCTCCCTATACCAGTATGATATGATTTTAGAATAATAATCTGTCCCTCACAGCAGCAGCAGGAACCTCTCCGTATAGCAGTATGAGATGGTTTTAGAACGCTAATCTATCCCTCAGACTAGCTCCAGGAAGGAACATCTCCCTATAGCAGTATGAGATGATTTTAGAACACTAATCTGTCCCTCACACCAGCAGCAGGAACCTCTCCCTTTACCAGTATGAGATGATTTTAGAACAATAATCTGTCCCTCACAGCAGCAGCAGGAACCTCCCCCTATAGCAGTATGAGGTGATTTTAGAACAATAATCTTTCCCTCACACCAGCAGCAGGAAACTCTACATATACCAGTATGAGATGATTTTAGAACAATAATCTGTCCCTCACACCAGCAGCAGGAAACTCTCCATATACCAGTATGAGATGATTTTAGAACAATAAGCTGTCCCTCACAGCAGGAGCAGGAACCTCTCCCTATAGCAGTATGCGATGATTTTAGAAAGACCTGCTGTCTGGGTTACCTTTTTCCCAGGGAAGGTGATCCCCACTTGAGCTACCCCCCCCCCCCACAGCATCTAGTGTGTATTTTTAGGGGGAAATACACACAAAGAACAGTATGGGTCCACCAAAATTCACACCAGAGCCTTATCTGAGTCAAGTGTGCCCCTGAACCATACCAAGCCATATGAATTCAATATGGGAAGGGTGCCTTGCCTGGTAGGAAATCCCTAGCAATCATTTTGTCCCCATGCAGATGATAACAAGAGCCTTTTTACACAACTATGTCCCATGGTTTACATCCATTTTCAATCACATTGTTTAGTGATGTAGAAATGTAGATTCAAGTCAATCATAATATATGACAATCACTAGGAAAAAAAGCCAGCTGAGCGACACATCCAATCCGATGATTTTCTCACCATGAATGTCAGCTCCCCGCCTCACGGCTGCATCTAAACAAAGGGGCCAGGAGCTGGCTGAAACCATTGATTAAATATGGTCTTGATCATATTTGGTAGATCATGTAACTTGGAATGCCTACCGGCTTGTTTACATTTTGCACCAAGCTGGCAGTAAGCAGGTTGGCAGTTACTAGGATGCCTGCAGTCTGCTAGCAACCAATCATGTTGTCCGCCTGCTAGAGTCTTAGAAAACAATGATGCTAGTGGCCTGCACAGCAGGAAGTTAGTATTGCCTCCAATTAATGAAAGTTTTCCAGGTCTGTGAACTGCAGTGTTGCAAACTTGAACCTCTAGAACCTCTAGAAATGATAATGCTGTAGAAGGCATTGTTTCATCACAGCCAGCATAGGTAGCAAACAGTCTCCCACACATTATATTGCTTACTGGCAGTAACACATTCCTTGTATAATTAAAGGTTCCAGGAGATGCCCAGCCTGCCATTGCAATCCTCTAGATCAGTGGTTCTCAACTCCTGTCCTCAGGACCCACTATCAGGCCAGGTTTGCAAGATAACTGAAATACATCACAGGTGATATCATTTGCTGCTCAGTGATTGCAGTATTCTAGTCTGCATCTTCCCAAGGTTATACTTAAAATCTGACCTGTTAGTGGGCCCTGAGGACAGGAGTTGAGAACCACTGATCTAGATGTGCAATGTTACTGCCTGGACATTTATTGGAAGGAAAGTGTACCGTGTACTTATAGTCTACCCAGTCTACATCTGTACACCTAGAACCAAACTGCTAATTATAGTTCAGCCTACTCTCCTAGTCATTAATTATCAGTTGTACAGTTGATATATTGAAAAGAGTGGAAAACTCTCTTTTTCAATCCCTAATTTCCAAGTCTTATGTGGTTATAAACAAAACAAAAAGTATTTTGTGCTGCCAATGTAACCAATAACATAAAAAAGGAATGCGCTTAAAAAGCAATATATATATAGGACTTCCGGTTCCGGCGCCGCATAGAGTAGCAGCACCCCACGCTAGTTCCGGCTCCACAGCCACACACCTGCCTAAAAGACCAGCCCTGAACCCCCATCTACTTCTCCACCAGCCTGGACAACACCCCCAGCAATCCCCCAGACGGACGGATGGACAGGTACTTAGAAAAAGGCAGCCTGCGCGCGACTCTGGTCCCGCCACAAATTGAGGCCAGGGATGCGGCCTATGCGCCGAACATTCGTACAGGACCAGCAATGGAGGTGAGCAGCCAACCCACTCCCTCCCCTATATACGGAGAAGCGGAGACCCATAATAGGATCGCACAGGCGGTAGCAGCCATCTTAGCACCCACAATTACTACTACTGTGGAAAAGGCAGTAAATGCAGGAATGCATCTCTTCAGAAAGGAGCTGAGTGAGCACAAGGCCTGCATCAATGAAGCTGAAAGTAGGATTGCTAATGTAGATGAGGAATTATATCAACTCCAAGGGGCTGAGCAGGCCCAAATAAAAACAAATCAGTACGTCCTTCAGAAACTAGATGACCTTGAGAATAGGTCGAGAAGATGTAACCTACGCTTCATAGGGGTGCCAGAATCCCTCCAACCACCTGCCCTCATGGAGTTCTGTACCAAACAAGTACCAGAGGCCCTGGGCCTACCGCCGCCCTGTATGGTAGAAAGGGCCCACCGAATTGGAAGTATGCAATCAAACCGCTCCACGCCCCGGACCATCATGGCCAAATATCTGAACAATGCAGACAAGGCCGACATAATGCAAAGATATAGGCAATTGAGATCTCTGCTAGTCGACGGAATTAAAATCTTAATCTTTGCAGACTATTCTCTGGAAGTTTCAAAGAAAAGGAGAGCATTCCAACAAGTCTGTTCGGCCCTTCACCAATGTCAGATGAAATTTACGCTGGCCTTCCCGGCTATTCTGCGCCTTAAATCCCAAAGCGGTGAACAACTCACTTTCCAGGAACCCCAAGAAGCAGAAAAATACCTGCTCTCCATCTCCAGTGACCAACACTCTACTCTACCTACTAAGGCAACCCCCGTAACCAGATCTCTTGATCAGCGTAGCCCTAGGAAGGACTCACCTAAACGCCTTAAGCCCTCCGGATCCATATACACGGAGGACCCCCGCTGATAAGTATTCCTCCAGCTTTATAATTTCTGTTCTCTTGGCTCCAAATGTTGTTAGTGGGTCCACACACAGCCGTCTTGGCTCTATGGACCCCCCACCCACACTGCCTTAGGACTCATGTGTATATTTGATTACCAGTGCTATATTGTTACTAACCACATATGACCTGTAAGCATTTGTTTTGTCTGTAACATACTGCTTTTTTCAGCAAGGGTTTTTCCGCAGGCAACCTTATTGGTATGCCACCTGACACCTCCTGCCGTCACCTTAGATGGCAGCCTGGACCGCATATGGGCACGACTTTCTGCCTGGCTATAGGCTGATGGTGGGGAGCAATCACTGCCTGCGAACCTATGCGGTTCTGTGAGGATTTAGTTTGTTACTACATTGTTCTAATTGTTATGAGCATTGTGTCCCACCCTTCTTCTTCCCTATCTCCCAATCCACCTGCCTGCACGGTTACAGCCTTACTCTCATGATTATCAGCCACCACTACAACCGATCCTGCTTATACAAAGGCCACCCGTTTACCGTTACTATACCTAGCCCAAATCATCACAAAAGTCTTTATTATATGAAGTGTGTTTCCTGAAACGTAAAAGGCCTCAGGTCTCCTATTAAGCAAATGAAAATATTGAGACATCTCAAAAGATTAAAAGCAGATGTAGCTCTCCTCCAGAAGACCCACTTAACACAACCTGATTTACACCGCTTAAAAAAGTTATGGGTGGGCTCGGTTATAGGGTCAGATGCCATCGGATGCAAAGCAGGGGTTATCATACTGATACACAAAAACCTCCCCCTTATCTCGGTAAACTCTGATATCCAGGGTCGACTGCTGACGATCCACATACGCCTTTTTAACAAGGATCTCATGATATCAAATGTCTATGCCCCCAACAACCCGGGGACTGCCTTCTTCAGCGACCTGACCTCCAGTCTGACTAAAGAACCCCACATCCCTCATGTGGTAGGGGGAGACTTCAATTCTATCCTTCATGTAGCAGAGGGTAGATCTCGTCCCCTGTGCCCCAGTCGCTATTTGCACGACCTGTCACCCACACTTCTAGCTTCTACTATGGAATCTCTCCACATGACTGACACCTGGTGACTTCTGCATCCCCTAGACAAGAAGTTTACGTTTTACTCCACTCCACATAATATTTTTACTAGGATAGATTATCTATTCTGCACAGATACTCTGATTCCTATGATCTCGGAAGCAGAGATCCACGAGATCGGAATCTCAGACCATGCCCCCATCTCACTCTTGTTCCACAAATCCCTGTCCCAACCGAACCTTCGCATATGGCGCTTCTCACAATACCTACACAACAATGCAGACTTCCAGCACTATATGCATGTGGCTTGGTCGGACTACACCTCTACCAATTCCTCTCACGTAGATAACCCTGATTTATTCTGGGACGCGGGGAAGGCCTTCATTAGAGGGAAAGTAATCTCCTACGTTACCACTTTCAAAAAGCACTCCTCTAAATTTAAGACAGCCAGCCTAGGACTAAAATTAGCCCAGAGAAATTTGTCGACCACTGACTCCCCCCAAAATCGCGTTGAATGGAAGGCAGCCAAGGCTGACTTCGAGTCTTGGGCGGAGTGATTGGAAATGACAAAGAGGACAAAGTTAGAAACCCAATTCTACAAATATGGAAACAAATCAGGTAAATTACTGGCTAGATTAAAAATAGAAAAGTAAACCGCGCTAGGCAAAAATCCCCTATACCGTGAGGACCTGGACCATGTTATATATTCTGGCATGAATATATCCGCCATCCGGTAAGCCTTGAATTCACTAGGATTTGGATTGCCAAGATCTACCCATCTCATCTGTGTTTTCACCACATTAGGAATACTGTTGATGTCACTTGGAACATTATACTTCTGCACATTTATTTTGAACCACTTTTAGTACAGAACTGTATTTGTACTTATTTTCTTCTAAACACCCTGGATGAACTTTAACCTATCTCTCTTGGAGCACCAATATATATGTATTTATTATTGATTTGAATTTCAATATAGTACTAGATTGAGCACTATATGTTGATCACAATTTTTACTGTTTAAATCAATGTTTGTGGATTAACAAGCATTGTTAAAATAATCTGTACCACATTCCTAAACACAAGGCCTTTCTGGAATGTTTAGAGCGGTTTAAGTATATATAGGTTGACTCTTTTATCTACACTCCTCATTCGGATTAGCGCCATCCTTTTAATATTATTACTGGCTAGATTAGTCAGAGAACCTTATTCTCCCACGCACATAACAGTCTTGAAGGACCAGCATGGCAATCTCAAAAAAACACCCCAGGAAATAAACCAAGTTATGAAAAACTTTTATACTAACGCATATGCCTCCAACCAGACGGATAGTATCCTAGCCCAAAGCTTTCTGGGTAAATTGCAACTCCCCTCGATTTCCCCCTTAGATCTCAAATCCCTTAATGCCCCTATCTCAAGCTCAGAAATCCTACATGCCCTCAACCATCTAGCTCCCAACAAAGCCCCTGGACCCGACGGGTTCGCGGGAGAATTTTACAAAACTCCTCATTCTCTATTATGCCGACTTTAAAAGAGGTCTACACTGGCATATGGAGTGGAGCCCCTTACCTCCCTTCAGGCAACCTAGCACTAATAAAACTACTCTCCAAGAAAGGAAAGGACCCCCTAGAACCCGGTTCATATCGCCCCATCTCACTATTGAATTTGGATGTAAAAATGTTATGTAAAATTATAGCCACAGCCTCTTTGAACATCAGAAAAGTTCTAATGATTCTCAACCAAGCAGATAAACACAAGGGAGGGGACTTTGCAATCATCACCCGGGACGCGGAAAAAGCGTTCAATAACGTTAGTTTCGAATGGCTCTCTCTGGTCCTGGGTCGGCTAGGCTTCTCAGGCCCCTTTGTCCATCTGGTCAGATCTATGTATTCTGCACCTGCTGACAGGTGGTGGCAGGTCTACTATCGGAAGAATTCAACCTCTTCAAAGACACGAGACAGGGATGCCCTCAGTCTCCACTTCTTTTTAACCTCACAATAGAACCAATGTCTCGGTATCTAAACACTGTAGCTCCATTACATGGAATTCAAATAGGAGAACATGAGATTTGATCAGCGTTCTTCGCGGATGACGTACTCATATTCTCGGTGAACCCCTCAAAAGACATGCCCGCCATCACTCAAATCTTCAATGATTTTAAACTCTATTCCGGTCTGCGCATAAATTACAGCAAAAGCGAAATACTCCCTTTAGGTCCCAATACGTGAAGAACCTGGGCTTCCCAATCACCATTTCCACTGGTCAAATCCTACATCACCTATCTAGGCATAAAAATTGGCAACACACCTTCCTCCCTATACTCACTGAACTTCCCTCCTTTATTCCAATTTCTCAAGAATTGGAGAACTGGATGGACCTGACTCAGTAACTACTGGGGAGATGCCATTTGTTCAAAATGGTCATTTTAGCTCGTCTGCTTTATCCTCTACAAACGATCCCTCTGCTGCTAAAACACAAAGTCATGCAGACCCTTAACAAGCACATCACTAAATTTATATGGCAACGCAGGAGACCTCGTATTGCTATGACAAAGCTGCATCTCCTCAGGGGTGAAGGAGGCATTTGCCTGCCCAACATTAGAGTGTATAATTTAGCATGTTTATTACATATAGGCCTTGATTGGACAAGTGAAATGTCCAGATGCGCCAACTACATGCTGGAGGAAGCAATGACCCAACCTTTCTCACTGAAGGCCCTTCTGCACTCTCCCTGGAAGATACTGACACCCGACCTCCAGCATAACCCGCTACTACGAGACACAGCCATAGCCTGGAGGAAGGTCCATAAACTGCTGAACATTCCCATGTTTATCTCTAAACGTCTCCCGATCCAAGGCGATCCAAACTGTCCCCCTGGAACCCACCACCGAACTTTCACCATATGGCGAGACCGCGGCCTCATAAATTTCGCATCACTCTGCGACCCAGTAAATGGACAATTGTTACCTTTCTCAGTCTTAGCAAGACAATACTCCTTACCTCAAAACCATATCTTCAACTACTGGCAATGTGCTCATTACATACGCTCACTATGCATTAACAGTTCCAAGAGATTCCAACCTTCTCTCATTGATGCTCTCCTAGTCAGGCTCCTAGGGTCAGGCTCTTATACCATCTCGGAGATTTACAAACCCCTGATCGCCAAAACTACACCCCCTTTCTCCTCTTCCTCTGCCAAGAACTGGGGCAAAGACTTCCATGACCCTAATCTACTGGACAAAATCCTACAGGGCTATAACAAAACCCTGAAGCTAATACCCTGCGAGCAGTGAAGGGAAACACAACTTAAGCTAATACACCGGGCATACATCCCATTCATCTGGGACAAATAAAATGCTACATCTATGTACTCACTGCAACCAACCGAGACCATCTTTGACCCACCGCTTTTGGTCATGTTCTTTCATCTCCGCCTTTTGGGACAACATTATCAAATGTATTCAAAATATCATCCTACTGCAAATCCCAAGAGATCCTTTCTTACTAATCTTTGGATACTGGGACAAACAGCTACTAACCTGGTCCTCAACCCCGACCTTCCCACACAAAGAATGGATCCTGCTATGTCTCTTTACCGCCTGGAGAGTAATCCTAAAAAACTGCACCTATACATCCAGCCTGACCATATCAAAGGTAAAACAGGAGCTGGTCCACCAGCTGCACAAGGAGAAGACGCTAACCGATTTCAGGCTTTCATCTGCTGAACGACGTTTTAATAAACGGGGGAAAACCTTCATGGACTACATTCAGTCTCCGACTTCTTCAACTTCTTCCACTTACAACACATTTTGGTACTTTCCGCGATGAGCGGATAAATTCAGCGGAGCAAGCAGCATCCCAGTGGACCCTTTCTACACTAAGATACCTTCCTTTGTTGTTCTTTCTTGCAGGCAAACCAAACCCCCTCCCTTCCCATTGTTATGTTGATATGTCTGTTTCCCCTCCTATCACAGGATATCCTGCCAGTTCTCCAACTGCACATATATCTCTTATGTGATGTAAAAGTCTCTAAGATAGCTCACTTTGTACAAGTCTCTTCCACATACATTATTATTTTTTGCTGACATGTTGTATCAAATGTATGGTTGTCAATACTCTCATTAAGATGCTCAAAAATATCCAGTACTTTATTCAAAACCTTCAATAAATTCATATAAAAAAAAAAAAGCAATATATATAAACAGTTAACCGTGAAGATTAAAGCCCACCGTGAAGAATTCAATATTTGTTTTCACGCCAAATAAGGTGCTCCAACCACCAGTTGAAGTTGAGAAGTGCCAGAGTTTAACTGCGGCTACCATCCACCCATCTACTCAGGGATTTGTCCCCAAAGTGCTGTCAGACCTCGCCATAATTGAGGTCTAAAGATCTGGTAAGCAGCTGCGTGTCTCTCACAGTGGTTGGTGTGAAGATACTGCAAATATTGAATTCTTCATGGTGTTCATTTGCAAAGAATTCTGAGGATTATAGTGATGTGGCATCTGTCTTGGGGTTGGAGAACTGAAGACACGATCAGTGACAATAAATAAATCTTCCAACTATTGTCCGACCTGCCTGGAATGCATCTTCTCACCAGCAGAAACTTTGGTGTGGCACTAGAAATCAGAGTCAGCCTATCTACTCTGTGCCCTTGTCACAGTCAGGGTTCAGGCTTGGAGACCAGATGCTATAGCAGTAGAAAGGTTCCCACTGACCAGCAGGATGAGTACATGAGCAGGTCACCCTGACAGATGATGTAGACAGACAGACAGACTCTCCAAATGCATGGGGTCTAACACTAGCCATTTTTCACCAGATCTCCTTATAGTGGAGATGGGGTTTTCTGCATGCCAGAGCCAAGTCACAGTCCTCAGAATTGCCCCATCAGGAAGCAATGAATTGTTGCAGGTTGGGATATAGCAGAAGTGTAGTCAAAGAACAAGCCAAGGTCAGTAACAAGTAGTAGTGAAGATACAGAAGGCACCAGGAGGGAAAAGAGCAAGATATTGGCTGCAGAATAGCACAATATTCTAGCAAAGAGGAAGTGCAAAGGCATTGCTTAAATAAAATGTTCATCCAGGGAGTTCAAGGTTCACCATAAACAAGGTACAAGGCAAAATTGTCCAATGGAGTACACAGGGTGCTGTCCAACATCCCAGGTGGCTCAGCAAGAAGAGGTCATGGGTTTAGATTCCTGTCCTGGCAGTCTTAGTGCCTAGTAGCTTCTAATCTGTCATGCAACAGAACCTCTAACTACCAAGTTGCTGTCAGATGCCAAACCTGGCTCTAGACTATACTGGTTAAATAAAATAACAGGAGCTGCACATAAATTATTTTGTAATAAACGTATTCACTTACTTACTTTCTAGAAGGTGACCACTACACACATAGGACAAAGATATGCCTGTCACAAGGATTCAAATACACACTCACAAAGCTATGGGCAGCTGCAGTTAAACTATTAAACATAGGAATACTTGCCTAAAAGTCTCTGCTTCTGGTCTGGATAAAATACAGCAGCAGCAGTTCCTGTGTGTAAAAGGCCATGTGGCTCAGTTCTGTGTCTATTTCCTAGAAACTCTCCTTTATATAATATCAGAGTCCTCCAATCGGGGTTTGTGACCCAGCTAGCAAGGACAGAACGTACCTGTCTATGTCCAACTAACTCTCTGGTACTTACAAGCAATTTACAAATAAGAACAGTAGAGGACAGTGAATCTTTACACAAGCAAGGGGCTTCTGTAGATAAAAACAAACTGTACAGCTTTGACTAACGTTGAATAATGCCCCTGGTATAGTGTAGGCCATCTATGTATCACAGGAAGCCTGGTCAAAAAACTATCAGGTATGGCATCATCCCATCCTGCCTTGTTGCTAGGACATTGCTAAGATGCTTCCAGCCATCGTTGCTCACTCCCACCATCTCAGGATTGAGCACTCAAACCCCCTCACATTTTTGGTCCAATTTCTCCTCTATTGCAGCATTGCTAAACTTAGCACTACTGCGACAGGGGAGGGAAAACGAGTGCAAAGGGGTTTGAATCATCTGGGAATGTCTTAGCAATGGGGATGCCCTAATCAGCCAGAGCTTCAACAAGTTTCAGTACATCACCCACCAGAAAGATGAGCATTCCTATTTTTTTACAGTGTACTTTCAGATTTATTTTGTTGAGGAAGCAACACCAGGCTTGCTTTAAGGCTCATTCGCACCATGTGCATTGGGCTGTGTTGCCAAAACTAGGCCCGCTAGGGGCTGGGTGACAATAGGAAATGCTGTATTTAAACACATCTGCACCACACATTTAGGAAATGCAAAATAAAGTACCTTGCCTCTTGCTGTAAAAAAAAAAAAATATACAGCAACACAACACCAAAAAAATGCAGTCAATTATCTAGTTGTCTGATGTTGCTGCTTAACTAAAAGAGTAATAAGTGCTCAAAAATAGATAATAGATAAAACTGTGTGAACGAACAGATGATATTATCTATATTTTGAAAATAATATATTTTTTTAAACATATGGCTTTCCTTGCTAGTTACTTAGTAGAGTTTTTTTTGTCTGTATTTTTCTCATTATTGTAGAAATGTAATAAGATCTGAATATGTCAATAAGCTTCTGTGAATAATGTAGAACATTTATCAAAGAATCATCATACGAGCTGGCACTATTGTAGATCAATAATGATGCCTGTGAACAATTATCTTCAGCTCCAGAAATGTTGAAATTTAGAGCTCATATTTGAAGGATGTTTTCTTTTCTAAATGATTGCTCTGTGGACATTTTCTTTGTTCATTGCAGATTGTAACTTGCTAGTGTACCAGTGGGCAGCTGTTTCCTAGCAATACAAATACAGTATGATTTAGGAAACAGAACCTTAAAGTGGATTTGCTTTCAGGCAGGGTCAGTCCAGCAAAGTGATATTTCACTTTTCGGTAGCAGCAGCAGAGTTAAACCACCTACTCGTCTGTTATATTTCTCAACGTTGTGATCTGCAAGCTTGGGCTTAGAGGTGTATACATTTGTTGTGGCTTTTTGTGTTGACCCCCTTAAGGAATGATGCCAGCGTGGATTTCACAAGTGTGCTTCCTTCCTGCTTAGCATGCTGACTGCCTTTTTGGGGGTGTAGCTTGATGACGTCAGTAAGTTAACCTCTTCCCGCCCACGCTATAGCCCAAAGACAGCTACTGCATGGGCACACATTGACAGGAGGGTGTCTATGGATGTACTCCTGTGATCACACTGCACGAGCGCCACCTGCAGTGCGCATTGGCAGGGACCTGTGATCTCTGTGTCCTTAGGACACAGCTGGTCACAGATCAGGGTAAATCGCCAATCACAGTGGGTCTTTACCATGTGACCAGCTGTGTCCAATCACAGCTGATCACAGTGTAAACAGGATTTGTTGGTTATCGGTCTACCTCTCCACGTGAGGAGAGGAGAGTCAACAACTGGCAAATCCACACGGGGGGACATCTACATCTACACACTACACAAAACATGTTCTGATTATCAGTGCAGTCCCAACAGTGCCCACAAATGCTGCCAATATGTACCCACCAGTGCTGTCAATCACTGCCCATCAATCCTACCAATCAGTGCCAATCAGTGATGCCTGCCAGTGCTCATCAGTGCTGCCTGTCAGTGCCCATAAGTGATGCCTGTCAGTACCCACCAGCGATACCTATCAGAGTCACCTATCAGTACCACCTATCAGTGCCCATTAGTGCTGCCTATAAGTGCCCATCAGTCCCACCTATCAGTGTAGCCTATCAATGCCACATATCGGTGTCACCTATCAGTGCCCATCAATGCCACCTATCAGTGCCGCCTATCAGTGCCCATCAATGCAGTCTCATCGGTGCACATCATTGAAGGAGAAAAGTGACTTATTTAAAAAAAATGTTATAACAGAAATGAAGAAAAATGTTTTTTTTTTCAAAATGTCTGGTCTTTTTTCATTTGTTTAGCAAAAAATAAAAAACACAGTGGTTATTAAAAACCACCAAAAGAAAGCTCTATCTGTCTCAAAAAAAATATAAACGTTTAATTTGGGTACAGTGTTGCATGGCCGCGCAATTGTCATTCAAAGTGCAACAGCACTGAAATCCGAAAATTGGCCTAGGTAGGAAGGGGCTGAAAGTGCCCAGTAGGCAAGTGGTTAAGCAGGAAGGAAGCACACTTGTATGTGAACTCCATGCTAACATTGTTCCTTAAGAAGGAAACACTGTTTTAAAGAGGCAATTGTTCCAGGGCACAAGATGTGTGCACTGGAGATGTGAGTATATTTCCTTTGGTTTTTTTAATTTTTTAATCAATGTATGGTGTTTTAAATACTGCACAATGAGAATTATTAATTCTTCTGAGCTCCATTTCACTTGAGGTAATGTTGATTGCTTTCTAGATAGTGTGGAGATCCCTGGTGGTGATTAAGTTCCAGAGCACATCTGGAGAGGTCTGGAGAGCTATTGCAGCTCGGTTAAAGGGCAAGGTGCTTGTATATACACGATTGAGGGCCGGTTCACACTGGTCGGACAAGCGCTACGACTTTGAGAGCACAAGTCACATGACATGTTAAACTCAATGGTTTCCTATGAGAGCCAACTTGTGTCTGTCTGACTTTGAAAAAGGTTCCTGCACTACTTTGGTCTGACTTGGGCACAATTTCAGCCCATGGATTTGAATGGAAGTCGCATCCAAGTCAGATCACCATCTTAACTAATCCGACTTGTGGAATGCGACTTGTGTTCCTAGATCAAATGTATGCAATGCTAGTAATGCAAAATCCCCCAAAAAATGCCCCCCATCCTTTGGTCTGGTTTGGATTTTGAGGGGAAACCCCAAGCCAAAAACGAAAACCATTCCAGACCCTTATCCGAGCATGCTGCCTAGCAGGTCAGGAAAGGAGGGGGTGAGCGAATACTCCCCCGGAACCATAACAACCCTCATACCCTTAACATGGGTGTAGGTGCTTTGGGCCAGGGGAACTCTCCCCCCAGCCCAAAGCAGCTTGTCCCCATGTTGTTGGGGACAAGGCCCTCTTCTGCACAACCCTGGCTGGTGGTTGAGGGGGTGTGCAGGCAGGGGGCTTATCGTAGTCTGGAAGTCCCCTTTAAGAAAGAGGGCCCACATATCCTGCCCCCCCCCGTGTGAATGAGTATTGGGTACATTGTACCCTACTTATTCATCTCAAAAAAGCAGTGTAATTTAAATAAAAAAAACATGGCTTGATTTTTGACAAGTTCTTTATTCAAAAAGAATAATGTACCCCATTGTAGCTTCAACATCATTCATGATGTCTTCCTATGTTGCCGCTGCCAATGACCCGAAGAGAAACAAAAAACGCTTCTCCTCCTGCGCTGGCTTGCACCATTCTGTCAGCTCCAGTGTCTGACAGTTCTTATATACAGTAACTATGGGGTGTGACCATCAGGTGACATCACACGGAGACCCTACCCCCTTGTGACATCACGGAGCCTGAGGGAGAGTATATCAACTAAACTGTAGATTGGACTTTTGTACATATTGTATTTTATTCACATTTAAATATGCACTTTACATTGTCCCTTGTTCTGACCCACTCACTTAGTGACCAGAACGTGAGGATACCCATGGTGTCTTGTTGCTGTCATGATTGCATGTTCTTTTTGTAATGATTTTAGTGTTTCATGTATTTACTATGTCCTGGGTATTTAACCTCCCTGTCGGTATGATTAGTTCAGATTTTTGGTGCTGAAAACGGTACATTATTTTGCATGGAAATTTGGCATTTTATATTGTAGGCCTGGTACGTTTTATTACATGGCAAAAGTCGTGGTTTTTAGACTTGATTAGTATGGCTGTCCCTCCAATTTATGGGTCCTGTATCATTTATGTACTTTGTGATTTTAGTAATGTTTTTCTTGTACGTTAGTACTGTCGTTGTTCTGTGGTACCCATAGGAGTGCAAGACCAGTGATTCACTCACCCAGTCTTGTTCCCTGTTACATTTCACGTATAAATTTACACTTATTTTATGTTATACATGTTTTCAGGTTAGATGTCAAATCAACTATATGAGAGGGAGTCCGAGGCACTACAGTGTTCCCCCATCCC
>BLSH010192308.1:366200-380999 GCA_018402905.1 Glandirana rugosa | reverse complement strand
GTATGGAAAGTTAATTGTGGCATCTCTGGCTCCTGCCCTCTGTCCAGAGCTGTGCTGCCTCCCACTTCTGCTCTGTGTACACCTCTATAGGCAGGATAATGAATCCACTGTTCTACTGACACTAACATCCACATCCACTGCTCTTCTGACATTGACACTGTGTGTGTGTGTGTGTGTGTGTGTGTGTGTGTAGGGGGGGGATTGTGATGTAAAGGGGACATAACACATAGCTGGGGGGCAGAGGACACTATTGTAGGGAAGGAAGGCATGATGCAAGAGTGGAAGAGGGCATTGCTATGGAGGGGCACTACTGTGGGGGAAGGGGGTGGTGTGAAAGGGGCAGAGGACACTGCTATGGGGGGCAGAGGATACTACAATGTGGGGGGGTGATGTGAAAGGGGGCAGAGGACACCACTATTGGGGGCAAGGGGGGGGCAGAGGACACTACTGTGGACAGGGCCAGCGCCAACATAAGGCTGCTTAGGCAGTTGCCCTAGGGCGATGGGGGTGGTAAAATCCAAATCCCCAGACACTTGCAGCTGAGGCATGAGCCTGATATGTTACCATGCCCCCCAACAGGGCTCTTAAAAGAAGTGTAAAAAATAATATTGTGAGATTCAATAAAATATAAAATGGTAAAAAATAATAAAATTATAAAAATAAATACTGATACTGCACTACTGATACCAATCTCTGTTCTACTGACACATCCACTTTCCAGCAGACACCATCCACTGCCCTGCAGACACCGTTCACTGCCCTACTGACACAGTCCACATCCTTACAGACACCATTCACCGCCCTACTGACACCGTTTACTGCCCTACTGACACCATTCACTGCCCTACTGACACCGTCCACTGCCCTACAGACACTGTCCACTGCCCTACTGACACCATCCAGTCTTAAGGGAGGCAAAGTTTATATTTTCACAGTGACATTTGTTTTATTATATTTTGCTAAGTTTTCCTTTCTATTTAGTTAGGCCTTGCTAGTTAATGTCTTCTTTTAAAAAAGGGCTCCAAACACTGGTGATCTTTGCTCTCTTTATGTTGTTTAGGTAGATCTCCACCTCTCAAATGTTGTCTTCCCCTACTTTACTAAAAGGTAAACAGAAAGTAAGCAAATATTCTCACCCACAGCAAAAACTGACGCAGGTTCTGACTCTTTAAATAGATACACTTTAAAGCTATAAATGGCTAATGAGGGATTCCACTTTTTTATGTTTTTCCATGTTGTTTTTTTTTACAAATTTTAAGAAAAAAAAAAGTTCCTTCTAGGTACATAAAAATAAGGAATCAGTTGTCACTTCCATGCCATTGTTTATCAGTGTCTAACCCCAACTCAAACTTCAGTGCTAACCCTCTCCTTTTGTTTACTAAGTTATGGGGTCACCGTGTCAGCCCTGATCTGTTCACAGGACTTTGTTAATAAACACACTATTCATCGCCATTACTGGTTTGCTGTCTCCCTGGTTGATAAATTACTGGGAGGGGCTGGGCATGATCCAGCTGTCTTGGTCCACGTTGGAACTAATGACAGAACATATGGAAGGTGGAGGCTCCTTAAGAACCAATTTAAAGAATTATGTTGCAAGTTGAAGGGGCGGACCTCCAAGGCGATATTCTCTGAAAAATTGCATGTGCCATGCGCAACACAGGAACGGCAGGGGGAGGTTACAGTCCTGAATGCATGGCTAAAGACCTGTTGTAAGGAGGAGGGATTTGGATTTTTAGAGCACTGGGCTGACTTTTCATTGAGGTACAACCTATATGCTAAAGATGGTTTGCACCTAAATGGAAGGGGGTCTGTTGTGCTGGGGGAGAGGTTTATGGGAAGGCTGGAGGAGTATTTAAACTAGGATTGAGGGGAGTGTGAATTAGCTTATAATGGGGCAGACAAGTCAGACAGGGGTCAGATCCTATTGGTGGGTGGAATGGGGAAAAGATAGGGGGGGCTATGGAAGATGATATGAAGGTTCCATTGTTACAAACAACAACCATTGGAAATAGTACTGTTCATACTAAAATAAAAAATATGCAACATACATGTGCAAAATGTGACAGTGAATTAAAGTGTTTGTTCATCAATGCCAGAAGTCTGCCAAGCAAAATAGGTGAGTTGGAAGCTATGGTGCACGAGGAGAACTATGATTTAATTGGTATTGCTGAATCTTGGCTTCATTCTTCACATGACTGGGCTATTAATATTCCTGGCTATACTCTCTTTCGGAAAGACAGGGTAAAGCGGAGGGCTATGTGAGAAGTGATCTCAAAGCGAGTGTGAAAGAGAACCTATTTGATGGAGAGTGTGGTGAGTCTGAAGCATTATGGGTAGATCTTTATATGGATGGGCATACTACAAAGGTTATCATTGGAGTTTGTTATAGACCTCCCAGTCTTAAAAGGAGGTGGAGACTCAGCTACTTGCACAGATGGAAAGGGCTGGCATAGTGATAATAATGGGGGATTAAAAATACCCGGAAATTAACTGGAGTAATGGCACTGCTGGGACAATTAAAGTGCAAAAAGTGCAAAAATGTATAGACCTATTACATGACCATTTTTATGGTCCAGTTTATTGAGGCCCCAACTAGGAAAACATCTGGGTAGCAGTGACCATAACATAATTTCAATTAATGTAAGCTGCAAGCAACAAACACATACGGGAAAGATAAAAACACGTAACTTTAAGAGAACAAATTTTACAAGGATGAGGGCTGCTCTCCAGGACCTAGACTGGGAGGGAATATATGGCATCAATGAACACAGAACAGAAATGGGATTTTTTCCAAAAGACTGTATGCAAACTCACTGCAAAGTATATTCCCATGGCCAATAAGTTTAAAAGGCTAAAAATAAAACCTATGTGGCTCACGGCCAAAGTTAAATGAAAGAATAAAGTTCCGTTAAAACCAAGCACACCATTGTTTTTCTTGTGAAATTCCCAATAAGTTTGATGTGTCACATGACCCTCTTCCTATTGAAAAAAACAAAAGTTGGATTCAAAATGGCCGACTTCAAAATGGCCACCACGGCCACAACCCATCTTGAAAAGTTTCCCCCCTCACATATACTAATGTGCCACAAACAGGAAGTTAATATCACCAACCATTCCCATTTTATTAAGGTGTATCCATATAAATGGCCCACCCTGTACAGTGGGTGACTAGGGACAAAGAGAAGGCAAACTTATTAAATGCTTTCTTCAGTTCTGTGTATACAAAGGAGCATGGGGGGCTCATGTCCATAATGGGGGTAGTAGTGACACAGCCCCAAATGACCCAAAATGGCTCAGAGGTGAAATGGTTCAGAAGTATTTAATAAGAATAAAGGTGGATAAAGCACCTGGACCAGATGACATCCACACACGGATCCTAAAAGAATTGAGTTCTGTCATTTCAAAGCCATTGTATCTAATTTTTAGGGACTCATTAATGACTGGAATAGTACCACTGAATTGGCGTAGGGCCAATGTGCTGTATATATTTAAAAAGTGATCAAAGTCTTTCTATACCTGTTAGTTTAACTTCTATAGTTGGGAAGACACTAGAGAGTTTAATAAAAGACCACATAGACGGGTTCTTGTTGGAAAAAAATATTTTAAGCAAAAGACAGCATGGATTTAGGAAAGACAGAAGTTGTCAAACAAACCTGATTTCTTTTTATGAGGAGGTAAGTAAAACCTTGGGCAGAGGGGTGGCCGTGGACATGGTATACTTGGATTTTGCAAAAGCATTTGACATAGTTTCCCACACACGGCTAATGTGTAAGGAAGAGTCTACAGGCTTGGAAAGATCAGTTTGTAAGTGGATAGAAAACTGGTTAAAAGACCGAATTCAGAGAGTAGTGGTTAATGATTCACACTCTGAATGGTCGTGTTATCAGTGGTGTACCCCAAGGTTCAGTGTTGGGACCCTTACTTTTTAATACCTTTATAAATGATATAGGGTCTGGGCTTAAAAGTACCATTTCAGTCTTTGCAGATGACACCAAGCTATGCAGTGAAATAACATCCATATAGTGAACTCGGTGTTGAGTTATTCACTTTAAGGTCATCACAGAGGACAAGGGGGCACTCATTACATTTAGAGGAAGAAAGATTTAATCTCTAAATACAGAAAGGTTTCTTCACAGTTAGAGCTATGGAAATGTGGAATAGACTCCCTCCAGAGGTGGTTCTGGCCAGCTCAGTAGATTGCTTTAAAAAAAGGCCTGAATTCTTTCCTTTTTCAATTAACAGTTTTTATTTTTCCATAAAAGAAAGCTGTACATACATAGTCTAATAGCAAGTTCAAGGACATGTGTTGTTCAAGGTACATGGCACAAGGTATAATAAACCAGGTAATACAATTGTCACACGCTTCCAGTGTTGGCAGTACCTAGCATTTTGCCACACTAGTGAGTGATTCGTTCAGTTGTAAATTGAACAAAGCCTTTTCTAGCTAGGTGCAAAAATACAAAATATAATACATATCCTTATGTGGATTCAGAGGGAAACCATACAATAGTCCATACTTTATTTTAAAAGAAGAATGATTAAGAAGAGAGTAAAAGGTAAAAGAAGAGAAGGAAGAAGGGAAAGGAAGAAAAATAGGAGTATTTCTCACCAATATGTGCCAATCTGTCATGACGCCTCCACCCGAAGATACCCCCAGACCGCGTCATGGGCCTTGAGTCTGTCCTGCATTCTTGCAGTCATCCTCTCCATTAGTTCAATATCTTTTACCCTAGCATAAAAGGCATCAGGAGTGGGTGGGGATCGCCTCTTCCAGTTGAGGGCCACTAAGCATCGTGCCGCCGTGAGAATATGTCATTTTTTATGTGGTTTAATTATATGCAGTGATGGCAGACCCAGCAAGAAAAAATTTGGCATGTTAGGAATAGGTACCTCAAACAGGTGAGATAATAATTGCTGCACGGAGCTCCAACATGATGTACTTAGGGAGCAACTTCAGTGTATATGAAGAAGGGTACCCCTACCATCCCCACATTGCCAGCAGTGATTGGAGCAAGATGGATATATGGCATGGAGTTTGATTGGCGTCATGTACCAGGAGTATATGACTTTATAAGCATTTTCCTTATGAAGGGTGCAATGCGAGCTCCTAGCAGCCTGAGACCAGATCACCCTCCATGCCTCTATGGGAATGACTTCACCCAACATCTTATCCCATCTACACATAAAGGCATTTTTGTTTTGTTCTGATAGGGGTAAGCATTGAGTATGTGTTAAATATTAGAACTCTGCCCCTTCCCTGCTAGACCTTCCAAAACTATCCATTCAAATGGAGAGGGAAGTGAAAATTGTAAATTAGGGGTAATGGACAGGACAAAGTGTCGGATTTGTAGGTAGGCATAAAACTCCTGACGGGGTATGTTGCATTTATCTTGTAAGTCAGAAAATGACATCAGTTTATGAGACCTAAGATCAACCAAGTGACCAAAATGGAATAAATTCCGTGTTGCCCATGGTGATGACATCTGGTGAATGAGACCTGCAGGCATCTGGGGGTTATATAAAAAAGAATTCATCAGGGACCTTTCAGACTTTAGCTCATATTCTCATGACAGTTTGTGCCACATGGAGCATAATTGGGACAAGGATCCCAATAATTTACCCGGGGTGACCTCCGCACCCGCACCCCAGAGCAAGCTATTCGGATGAACCGGGGCTAGCCAGATCTTCTCAATCCTGGTCCATTTATTATAGGAGCGTTGTGGAAACCAGGAGACTAAAGCACGTAATTGGGCCGCCTGGTACTATTTTAAAAAATTAGGGAACGCGAGACAACCACCTTGACATGATGCTAATAATACTGAGAAGGCTATCCTATGCTGCTTATAGTTCTATACAAATCTTATCATGTCTGCCTGCAATTTTCTCAGGGATGCATATGGAACGGGTATGGGAAGTGTTTGGAATAAATAAAGAAGCTTGCGAAGGATGACCATTTTAATCAAGGCTATGCATCCTAGAAGGGATATATGGTGGTGTCTCCACTTCCGTACTAGTTTTTACTAATTGTTGCATAGAGTGGGGGGAAGTTCACATGGTATAACATAGCAAAGTATGGGGTAAGATAAAGTACTTTAAGACATTTGTTTTCCACTTATAGTAGAAGTTAGACCTCAGGTGGTTTACTTAGTTTACGGGGATATTAACCGGGAGGGCCTCAGACTTGGATGCATTTATTTTAAAACCCAACATGGAGCCATTTGTATCCTAAGCTGAGTAAGGGTAAGTATTATATCATCTGCAAAGAGTGATATTTTAAATTCCCTCCCTCTAACTGCTATACCCCGAATATCTGGATTCCTGCGTTTGGACGCCACCAGGGGTTCCATGCAAAGGGCAAAGAGCAAAGGTGAGGGCAGACACCCCTGGCGGGTGCCATTAGTAATAGAGAAGGAGGAAGAAAGGGCAAAAGGGATCACCTGGGATGTAGGAGTCAAGTAAAGGTGCTGAATAGCTCATAGGAATGGCCTATGGGATCCCATATGTTGCAGCGTTGCAAACAGGAAGCACCATCCCAGGCGATCAAACAACTTCTTTGCTCTAAAGCCTCCAATCTATCCTTGCCACATCTATCAGGTCTATAACTTTTCTGGTGTTATCTCCTTCCTGGTGCAGGGGGGGCAAAGCCCACCTGATCTTCATGGACCAGGGAGGATAAAACCAAATTCAGTCACATTGAGAGCAATTCGGTAAATATTATCATATCAGAGTTTAGGAGTGCTATAGGCCTGTAGCTAGCGCACAAAAAGGGATCCTTATTGGGTTTTGAAATCAATGTAAGGAAGGATCTTTGCATATCCAATGTTACAGGGGTTTGTTGTAAAAAGGCTTTAAATAGTTTGTACATGTGTGGGATTAGTAATGGGAGGAATGTTTTATAATATTATAGGGGAGGCCATCAGGGCCAGGGGATTTGTGGGCTGGTAAACTTTTGACTGTGAGGGATAGTTCCTCCACCGTGATAGCTGCATTAAGAGAAAGAAGATCCGCACATTGGAGTTTGGGAACTCCACTGTTTTCTAGGTACCTCTGTATGCGTTCTGCCAAATCAGGAGAGAGTGGTCATGAGGGATACTGGGATTGTTATAGAGTTCAGCCTAAAATTCCTCAAATGTGCGAACTATATCTTGGGGATGAGACAGCAGAGCCCCCCTCCCCATTCTTAATCTCATGTGGGATCGCCATAGGAGTACACTCTGACAGTTTTCTGGCTAGCAATGAATGGGCTTTATTGCCCTTATCATAGTATGATTGTTTAAGCCTTATCAGGGCTTTTCAACCTGGCCCAGGGCCAGAGAGTCATATGCAGATGAGTTATCTTTTTAAGTAAGGATAAAGATGGTGTGGTTTGAAGGCAACATTCTAGAAGCCTAAGCTCCTGTTCAGTGTGTAGCCTACTAGCCTGGGCCTTCTTCTTCATGGCCGAAGAGAGAGCTATGCAGCGTCCCATAAGGACCGCCTTATGAGCTTCCCAAAGGGTAGATATTGAGCTCTCAGGGGTATTATTTTCAGCAAAATAAAGTCTTAGGGTGGTCTTAAGCTCTGACTTAGAGTGGAGGTGCTGAAGAAGGAAATTGTTTAGATGCCAATGGCATGGCCTACTATTAGGGGCTCCCAAGCCTAACGTGAGTAGAATGGGAGCGTGATCGGACCATGAGATCAGTATCGAAGTATCTGTGCAGATCTAGTGTGTAAATGTCGCATTATTGACAAATAGGTAGTCTATGAGTGTATGTGTGCGGTGGGGAGCGGAATAAAATGTGTTCTGTCGATCCCCAGGATGCAGAACCCTCCAAGTCAAATAGAGTAAAATGTCTGTTGAGCTGGCGAAAGAGCTTCAAATCCAGAAGAGTTTGCACTTGCGGTGTATGGGGGCTCATCATCTGGTGATTGAAAAAGATACGAAACAGTACAGGAGAACCGTGGATTCTTTCCTTAATGCACATAATATAACTGGGTACTAACATTTATAGGTAAAGTTGATCCAGGGAAAATCTGAATGCCTCTTGGGGGATCAGGAAGGGATTTTTTCCCTCGCTATAGCAAATTGGATCATGCTTTGCTAGGGTTTTTTGCCTTCCTCTGGATCAACTGTGGGTTAAAGAGGAAGTAAACCCATTATATGCCACCTACCTGCAAACGAAGCCTGCGATGACCAGCACTGTCCCCTGTGCTGGCGGCATCCATCTTCAGACCCTCTTCCTTCATGCGCCCGGGAGCCTCCACTCACGGCACGATCACAGTGGAGAAACGGCACGGAGGCCGTTTCTTCACTGCGCATGTGCCGAAATGACGTCGGCACATTTACTACCCTGCATATCTCCTGAACAGTACAGGTTTGGGAGATATGCAGGGCACCTACAGGTAAGCCTTATTATAGCAAAAATAATAATAAAACAAATCCGTGCAAAATGTAGTAAAGATCAAATAACTCAATGATGATGGAAATAGCAGCTGAACGCATCATTTTCACTAATGGTGCCATCAAAGACCCCATCAGTCACTATCTTATGCTGTGCTCTATATTCAAATATATCCATAACTCTTTGTATGCTGCGGATTAGGAGATGTATGAAGATACCAAAAATAATAATAAAACAAATCCGCGCAAAATGTAGTAAAGATCAAATAACTCAATGATGATGGAAATAGCAGCTGAACACAGAGTTCTACATCAAAAACATTTAACAGTATAATCTAAATATGAGTGCAGCGCTAAAGATAAAGTCCATAAATAGCCAGAGGATGATCAGAGAAGGTCCCACATCCGTGCATGAAATGGGTAGAGATTAAAGTGCCACACCACACCATAGACACAACGCTCTTACCAGAGAACATGTGACCCCCTGATAAGAGCGATCAAACACGTTTGATTAACAGATGAATCAGGCAGGGTTGGTAAAGGAAGTCTGCTTCTCCCCTCAATAGGCAATGGGAATTCCAACTGTCACCACAGCACGTCCAAGTATTCAACAATACCACATAGGTGGACAGGTCACTCCAGCAATATCATATGAAAAAGATGGGAGCCCACAATAGTGTAATCTTACTAAAAGACTTGTGTTAATGAATAAAACATTTACACTCACATAGTCTCCATAACAGGACAGCGTTACCGGCGTTCGCCAGTTAGTAAAATGGACGCGATGGGCCCGCACATGCGCAGTCGTGTGGTCAGCGTGTTGGAGTAGCTCCGACCGGTTTAGTCAGAAATTAAGTCATCAGGGATACGCCCCCAAACCACATATTATGTACCCCCTGTCGACCCGGGAGGACCAATCACCGAGGGCAGTCAATTATAAACAGCAGAACACCACTCCCCATACACGGAGGATCATTGGCCATTAAGTTTTTATAGGTAAACCACCAAATAAATGGCCGATACACATACAAGAGACAATACTCATTAGACAGGGCAACCAGCGCCCCCTGAAGTTTAAAATTAAAATTAAATATTTGAACACTTCTATAAGGGGCTCTATAACCTCCCTTCTCCAGGCGCTACTACTGGAGCAAACCAAACGCGCGCTGACCTAATCCAAAACTTCCTCCAAACCTATGGCCCAAACCCTATCCCTGCCCTGGATAGGGAACTATTAGATGAGCCCATCTCAGCTGAAGAATTCCAAATGGCAGTCAGACAACTTAAAACCGGGAAAAGTCCGGGACCAGACGGATTCACGGCAGCTTACTTCAAAACATTTACCGATATTCTCACCATCGTCCCCATTTCTGAAAGCATTCAATAGTCTACACCCCCAGGCACCCCAGATACATGGGCTACTAGAAGCCCATATAACTGTGGTCCCTAAAGAGGGAAAAGATACAACGGCAGTGACGAACTACAGGCCGATATCCCTCCTGAATGTGGATATAAAAATTTTCTCTAAAATATTGGCTAATCGTCTCCTGCCCTTCCTACCCCGACTGATTGATAATGATCAAGTCGGCTTTATTCCGGGACGGGAAGCCAGAGACAATACTACCAAAGCTATCAATATTTACCACTGGTTAGCGGAGACACGACAGAAGGGTTTCATGCTTTCATTGGACGCGGAGAAGGCATTCGACAGATTGGCATGGGACTACCTGGAAGCGGTACTTGAACACCTAGGCATTGGTTCGTGGACACTTCAATTTATTATGTCTCTACACAGTGCCATCTGCTAGAATAAAAGTTAACGGCTGCCTGTCGAGTGCCTTCCCCATCCGCAATGGAACCAGACAGGGATGCCCCCTTTCTCCATACTTATTTATGCTTACCCTGGAGCCGCTTCTGCGATGCATTAGAGCCAACCCTGACATCCAGGGAATAACAATGAGGGGCCGTACATTTAAACTGCTGATGATATTCTTCTTTTTCTTCAAAACCCACTAATCACTATCCCAAAACTATTGAAGGAATTTGATTTCTTCCACCAATTATCCAACCTTAAATTAAACTACACTAAATCACACGCATTAAACATTATGCTGTCAGACGAGGAAGTCTGTCACTGCTGCACGAGTTTCCCCTTTAAATGGCAACCCCACGTGATTACGTACTTGGGTATTCAATTAACGACCCATCTCTCAGATCTGTTCCAGGAAAACCACTTGCGCATACTCAAATCCGTCATGGCTGATCTCCAGAAATTGGACAAAACGAGATTTTCTTGGTTTGGTCGGGTGGCCATCCTCAAGATGAACGTCCTCCCAAGACTGCTCTACGTTTTGCAGGCCCTCCCAATTAAAATACCGGAAAGCTTTTTCGCTGCTTACAGACGGCTATGTCTAGGCTTCCTTTGGGAACAGAAACGCCCAAGGGTGAGTTACAATCAATTGATTAGGCCAATGAAAAAGGTGGGATAGGCATCCAGATCTTGAGCACTACTATATAGCCACCCATCTGACAAGGGTGATGGACTGGAGAGTCCATGCTGATCTCAAGGACTGGGTCGGTCTTGAATCCTCCTTTGCCCGCATACCTGTAAAACTAACACTGTGGATTTCCCCAGCCCATCTCCCACAGGCAATCAAGGGACACCCCCTGATAGGCCCTACGTTACACTGCTTAAGAGAAGCATGTGTGAGATACAGCATCTCGACTACGCCAGGACCGCAAACACCGATATAATCCTGCCTTTCCCCCAGGTCTTCATGGGCAATTTCTGGTGGATATATGGCCACACCCTGATATGTGTGCGTTTCCGTTTTTTGACCGAGAAAAGTTCAGTGATCATACTCGGCTGCTGACCAGGGAGGAAGGAAGTTCCTTTCCTCTCTGGGCATACCTGCAAATTCGCCACTTTTTAAAAGGTCTCTCATTTCCATGTCAAGGCCGCTCACTTGTTTTGAAACACTTTGCCTGCAAAATTCCCCCCATCGACACATGATATCGACACTATACTCGATGTTATTTGCCAGCATCCCCCCCCCCAATTTAGGGAAAGCATGCAGATCTTGGGAGATGGACCTACAAATAGACATCTCAGAATCCCAATGGGAACGCATTTATACCTTAGCCCATAGGGGCTTGCCAAATGTGACAGTCCAGGAAAACAATTACAAGACTCTAACCAGATGGTATCGTACACCTGCTCTGTTGCATAAATTCATCCCAGATATATGCTGGAGACGTCTGGCCGAAGAGGGAATGCTCTTACATATTTGGTGGTCATGCCCCAAAATCCGTCCCTTCTGGGCTAAGGTCAAGGAGATCACAGAGCAGGTTACTACCGTACGGTTGGAATTTTCTCCAGCACATTTATTACTGCACCATGTCCCAATCCCCATAAGTTCGTATTGTAGATCTCTCACAATGCATATGGTCAATTCTGCTAAATTATGTATTCCAAAACATTGGAAATCCCAACACGCTCCGACAGTTTCAGAATGGGGAGGAACTGATCCAGATAAATAAGGATACACCAGCTAACTACAACCGCACATGGGCTTGTTGGACACATTTTGTAACCACAGATAGGTATACAGAACTTATATCTCCCAGCGCTTTGTGCACATCATCCTGAATCTAACACCATTTAGCCATTCAGACACGGACACGTCTCCCTCCTTCCTTATTTCTCGCCGTGCCCATAGAGGGAGAGAACCCCGACCCTAAACAGGGGTAGAAGTTGGGGACTCACTCTCCCATGACTAAAAGTGGAGATTTGCTAAGAAACACCTAGCACTGTGCGTTTTTAGTGACCTGTTGATTAAGCCTTTTGGCCCTCCCTGGGCTGTCGTGGAGACGGGAGGGGCGGCTAATACCCATCCCTATTCCCAAGCATTTTCTCCTCCTTTCCCTCCCCCCTTATCTCCCCCCTCATAGCCTGACTTCACCCCGTTACTTCCTCCATCCCCCCCTTGCTGCCCTCCCATACTCCACCCTGACCAGTTTAACCACTTCCCGCCCGGCGCATTGACAAATGACGTCCGGGCGGGGGGTTCATTATCCTGACTGGACGTCTATTGGGGGCGCGCATCGCGGCGATCGGTGGTGCCGTGGGTCAGGCTGACCCACCGCATTACCGACTGAGGTAAAAGGCTTCGATCCGAAGCCTTTTACCATGTGATCAGCCGTGACCAATCACGGCTGATCACAGTGTAAATAGGAAGAGCCGTTGATCGGCTTTTCCTCTGTTTAGGTCTGCAGAACTGAGCAGAGGAGAGCTGATCGGCTGCTCTCCTGACAGGGGAGGCTGCGCTGAATGTTTATCAGCGCAGCCACCCTCAGGATCACCCCACTGGACCACCAGGGAGCCGGATCAGGGCCACCAGGGAGCCCCCCTGCCGGACAGCACACCCAGGCCGCCCAGGACCACCCAGGGAGCCCCCACTAGACCACCAGGTAAGGGCATTATTGTGCACTGTAGGGATGGCACTGTGCCCATGTATTATGCCTGCCAGTGCCATCCCTAACAGTGCTTGTTGTACCTGTGCCCACCCCTGCCACCTATAAGTGCCCACCTGTGCCCACCCGTGTCACCTATCAGTGCCCACCTGTGCCACATAAAAGTGCCCACCTGTGCCACCTAAAAGTGCCACCTGTCAGTGCCCATCAGTGCCCAGTGCCACTTATCTGTGCCGCCTATGAGTGTCCATCAGTGCCGCATATTAGTGCCACGTATCAGTGCCCGTAAGTGTTGCTTGTCAGTGCCGCCCATCAGTGCTGTATATGTGCCCCATCATCAGTGCAACCTTATCAGTGCCACCTCATCAGTGCCAATCTGTACTGCCTCATCAGTGCCCATCAGTGTAGCCTCATCAGTGCCCATCAGTGTAGCCACATCAGTGCCCGTCAGTGAAGGAGAAAATGTACTTTATACAAACTTTTGTGACAGAAACAAAGAAAAATGTTGGTTTTTTTCAAAATTTTCGGTCTTTTTTATTCTATAGCGCAAAAAATAAAAACCGCAGGGGTGATCAAATACCACCAAAAGAAAGCTCTATTTGTGGGAACAAAATGACAAAAAGTTTGTTTGGGTGCAGCGTCGCTCGACCGCGCAATTCTCATTCAAATCGCAACAGCACTGAAAGCTGAAAATTGGTCTGGTAGGGAAGTGTCCTGAGTGCCCAGTATTGAAGTGGTTAATGAATCGCACCTATCTACCTAAGCGCCGGGCTGCCGAACGCGTGACCAGTATAATGCTTTCTATTCACGTAATGGGGAGAATGGCTATAGAGACCACATGCATATCCAAACCTTATATTAATATATTTCAACTGGACACCAAATAGTAGAAGGAACCTTAACATCCCAACGGTGCTTGGACCACAGTTCAATTTATGCCCTTATCTGATGTTCTGTGGATGTGAGCCCAGGTGACCATGAACCATCTAGATTTGGAGGTACTTGTTTATTTTTTGCACTTCTTATTTACCTGTGGTCATACCTCTATTTGTTACGATGTCTATGATACAGGATTATATGTGGTTATACGTACCATGACTGTCTCTGAGATACTACGTGGTGCTAGTACACCTTTTTATTGTCTCTATTTGCCCGATACATGTACATTTTTATTGGTGCAAATTCATTATTCTGTATCACTATGTTACTTGCAATTTCTGATAAAATTCTTTATTGGAAAAAAAAAATTAAAATTAAATTACCTTATATGTAAACCATCAATGGCTAAAAAAAAGTTTACGTTTAAAATAGGGATTTAAAGGTTCCATGCTGATAAATAGATTTAACTCTCCCCCAGAGTGACAAGGGGCTCACAATGTACAATTTATACCATATTATTTAATAACAATTCATGAGAAAATGAAAATCACATATTACAGAATAAAACCTAACTGTCCCACAAAATAATAAGTGTTTCACAGTAATATCTTTGCATCTCATTACTTAAAACTAACTGTTGATAAAACAATCCCACTCTATAGCCAAAGGGTGAGTAACTTTTTCATTTATAAATCCAGCCTGTCTCAGCTTGTGATATACATCTCTTAGCATCGGCCCCTCTCCAGTGACCCGTAAATTTCTCGAGGGCTATAAATATTTACTTTTTCAATGAGTGGGAAACCGATATCTCACCCTAACAAAATAGTTGTCAATCAAAATTCATTACTCTACGTTTCTATAATGACACTTTGTGAATAATAAAACACCCTGTCAATCCAAAATAAGACATTATACACTAAAAGTAAAAGAGTACTTAACAATAATTTATTATACCATATTTAACATGTAACACTCGGGGAACAGTGAGACCCCCTCTCAATTTAGATAAATAGTCGTACCTTGGAAATTTAGGGATAAAATTTGCATTTGAAAAAAAATCGGTAACT
>BLSH010192308.1:340560-353822 GCA_018402905.1 Glandirana rugosa | reverse complement strand
AGTCGGTTGCTTTAAGAGAAAGATTATTGTTCTAAAATCATCTCCAAGTTGTACAGGGAAAGGTTCCAGCTGTTGCTTTAAGGGAAAGATTATTGTTCTAAAATCATCTCCAACTTGTATAGGAAAAGTCTATTGCAGCCGCATAGAGCCATATTATTGTTCTAAAATCATCTCCAACGTGTATAGGAAAAGTCTATTGCAGCCGCATAGAGAGCCATATTATTGTTCTAAATTTTAGAACAATAATATGTCTCTATGCGGCTGCAATAGACTTTTCCTATACAACTTGGAGATGATTTTAGAACAATAATCTTTCCATTAAAGCAACAGCTGGAGCCTTTCCCTGTACAACTTGGAGGTGATTTTAGAATCTGAAATCATCTCCAAGTTCTATAGGGAGAGGTTCCTACTGTTGCTTAAAGGGACAGATTATTGTTTCTTGCACAAAATTAAAAAGTGCATCTACATAGCTGGTTTAAAAAAAAAAAAAATTCTAAAAACTACATTTGCGGCCAGCGGTGCATTTCTTGCACAAAAATTAAAAAAAAACAGTGTTGGCTACCATCTCCTCCTCCACCGCCACTTTCACCGCATCCTCAACCTCCAACTCCACATCCACCTCCATTTTTGATTTTTTTATGTGATTTTAGCTTGAAAATTATTTTAAGGTACTTCCCTATCCCCATTTCTTTGTAGGGCACTTGTCCAACTCTTACCCCCATTTTCCTTCCTTTTGCAGACCTCTAGGACTTGCCAGGACTTTGTTACAGCCGTTTTTGTGCCTAAAAGTTCGGGTCCCAATTGATTTCAATGGGGTTCAATGGGGTTCGGGGTCCGGGTCAAGTCTGGACCCGAACCCGGACTTTGTCCGTAAGTTTGGCCGAACCTGCCGAACCCGGACTTCCAGAGGTTCGATCAACTCTACTAGAGAACCATTTTAATTGAACAAAATAGCTGCTATAATATAATCTACAAGTAAAGACTGGTCAAACTAACAAGACAGACGGAAGTCCCTGTAACACACCCCTGGTGCAACACCCTGAAGCTCTTTCAGCAAAGTAACTGCTAGATAATATGACACAGAAATTACCTGACTGCCAGACTCTTAGGGGCCTTTCATGACAGCAAAAAACAGATCTTCTACTTAATCCGAGCCAAATGGACTGGATGTCACTTTTGTGGCATGCATGAATGTTCGGTTTTGCCCTCCGGAACCTTAACGGACCCATGTTAGGTTTGTGGGTAGGTGGATGTAAACATTTTTGCTTACATTTACATCTGACTAACTCAGATCTGTCACATTTATTTCTTAAAAAATGGAAAAGGAATGCATAGTTATTTTTTTACCTAGACAGGCTCAGAAATAGTCTGATGTAAACAGATACACATCTGTTTATATCTACCCGATCATAGACCAACATGAACTGTCCATTCAGATCTGTCTGAAAAACTGAAAGGTGGATCTCATAAAAATGTCTATATGAAAGGGAACATCAGAACACTTTTAAAGCAATAACACATCCCTACATAATCACCTTTTTTTCCTAAAAACAAGCATTTAAATCATGACATGTCATGCTAATTCTTAATGGTTGGAGTCCTTTTTTGAGACTTTATTAGTAGAGGAGACGTATAATAATCTGACATGGAGCATATCACTGCCGTTTTGTGTATGTTTTTGGTGAAGATCGAGTGTCATTGTCAGTCTTTATACCCATTTGTTCTATTTTCACAGTGCCAGCAAGTGTTCCATGTATGCTATACTATTAAGTACAAGCAAACTGAAGCTAAAGTTGACTTATGTATTATTCTACAATTAGATCAAATAACACACAAATATGACACAAATCTCTTTTTGTTATTATAATCTCCCTTAACACTATGCTTTGAATTAAACATTTTCATAAATTTACAAAAAAATAATATACAGAAATTTAAAAGGATACAGTAATTTAGAAATTTTAGCTATTTTAGTATTACAGCCTAAATGAACCTAATGTGGCCTACATTGACTAAGATAACACCAGTGCTGACGTGCAGGGACCTTGTGGTATTTCAAAATACCAGTTTAGTATTCAGATCTCAGTGTCCTCTGCAGCCAGGTGGGTGATAGTCCAAAGCTGTACATCAGGTCTTGCCTTCTACCCAATTTAAAAGTAAGAAACAACAGACTGTTTTCACCCAGCTTCTACTGCAACATTAAAGTGGTTGTAAACCCTCACACATACCCAGTGAAGTGAACAGCCTCAGATATTACACAGAAATGAAACAAGTCCACCTATATAGGTTTTACTGGCTTATCTGCAGTATTCTCTTCCCTACACCAGACACCAGACAGGACAGAATAGAGTTAAAATCCTTCTGTATCTGTCAGGAGCACAGAGGAGGGGGCGGAGAGGCTGCAGTTACAGTATATGAGAGCTGATTGGAGGAAAGGCACACACCCCCTCCACACAGCAGAAGAACTGTGTTCAGAATAGACAAACTGTATGCTTATCTCCCTCCCCAACACAAATGCATCTCATGTGTCAGGAAAACTTCTCAGAAGTGACTCATGCTGATAGCAAAGGAACGAAGCATCAGAGAGAAACTACACTTAGAGCTTTGGAGAGAGATACGTAAACACTACAGATATATGAGCTTTGCTCAGGTTCCATGACTGAGGTTTACAACCACTGTAAAGATCAGAAGCTGCATATTCAGCGCACCATAAAATTATGGGGATTAGTGCAATGTAGGGCTTAATCTCAAGTTTAGTAGAAATCAGCGCTAAATGTAGAGCCAATTCTGGATGCCAGGGGCTCTGCAGGGATACAAACAAGAGACAGCAGACTTCCATTTGCATTGTTATGCTATTACATTTCACCCTGTCAGGAAAGACGGAGAACTCGTGTTTCCATAAGAAGAAACACGGTGCGCAGGCGTGTGCACGAACAAACGGACGGCACGAACGATCATGCGCACGCGCGACCGGGAGGCGCGCATCCCCATTCGTAACCACTCTTGGCGCCAAAGGGGCTATTTAAACCAGACAGTGACATGAGATCAATGCCTTTTGGTCTACAACGTTCCTGAGATTCCTGTTAGTCGGACAGTACCAAACGGCCATGTCCGAGTCTGCGCCAGGACCCTCTCCCATGGATGAACTTTGCCGACATATTGCTGCTCTCACATAGGCTGTTAAGGACCTTCAAGAAGGCTACCACCACTTGGAAGAACGTGTCCAGAAACTTTCGGCACCATCATCATCCAATACCAGTCAGCCTGTTGCATCTGCCAGCCCAGCGGCTTCACCTACTGTGGTCATGCTGCCTCCAGAGCCCAGAGTTCCGCCACCTGACAAGTTTTCCGGTGAACGCAGCAGATTCCGTTCCTTCCGAAACGCATGTGAACTATATTTTGCATTGCAACCCCGCACCTTCTCACTGGTAGCAACTAAGGTGGGATTTGTAATTTCTCTGTTGCAAGGGGAACCCCAGACATCCTTTTTTCAAGCCATGTCACAGCTATATGAAGACCCACACCAGTCTGCAACAGCTGAAGCAGCATTGCATGCACTCCAGCAAGGGTGTAGAGAGGCTGAGGACTATGTATCTGATTTCAGACGTTGGAGTTCCGATACCAACTGGAACGACGCCGCTTTATGTTACCAATTTCACCTGGGCCTCGCCGAGCCCCTTAAAGATGAACTGGCACGAGTCGGCGTTCCCCAGACCTTAGACGCTCTGATTAAGTTGTCAATTCAGATCGATGGACGTCTGAGGGAACGAAGGTCTGAACGTCAGGCGGGCCCATCTCACCCCACTTGGATGTTGCCTAGAGGTCCTGTCTTCTATTTCTTCAGCCTATCACCCGCAGTCCAAAGGGAAAACTGAAAGGACTAATCAAACTTTAGAACAATACCTGAGATGTTTCTCATCTTTTTCCCAAGATGACCGGGAGGCGCGCATCCCCATTCGTAACCACTCTTGGCGCCAAAAGGGCTATTTAAACTGGACAGTGACATGAGATCAATACCGTTTGGTCTACAACGTTCCTGAGATTCCTGTTACCTGTTTATCTGCTATACCTGTTCTTTTGATCTACCGGCTTGACCCTGACACCGCTGCTATCTGCCTGCCCTGACCTTTGGCTTCCCCTGATAATTCTTCTGCCTGCTCCTTGGTACCACGCTGCCTGCCTGCTGCCAACCCGGCCTGTGTCCGACCATCCTTCTGCCTACTTCACGGTTCCTGATCTGCCTGACTGCTGCCTGATCCGGTCTGCTTCTTGCCTTCTCATCCAGCATCACCTGCTTGGTCCAGCCATACAGGGCTATTATCAGCTGTTCTCCGGAGTTCCTCCTCTGCTCCAGCTTGCTGCATCTCCAGCCCTGCCTGCGACCATCGCACCTGTGTTCCAGTCAAGCACTCATGCCATTCTGCACTCTTGAGCCTCCTGTTCACCATATCAGGGGTTCCTGAGTCAGGATTGTAAGAGAGGCTGTCCTCGGCAGTTGCAGACTCCACCACCAGGTACGTGACACACCCTTATGTAAATTTTACATAATCATGCATAATATAAGAGGGAAGAATAAACACTTCATAATTTGGTGATTATTCTTATTTGTATAAATTGTGCATGTTTATAGGTCTAAATATGAATGTTGAACAAAAAGAACAACAATACTCAATGTGATTGGTCATAGCAAAGCTGCTATATCAGTGGGTATGAAATGTGCATTTTTTGTCTCAGGTACTGAAAGCCTCAGTAATCTTTTTTCTATGACATAGCTAGTGAATGGAAATAACCCATGTACAGTGAAAAGATTATTTCCATTTTTGTGGCTAAAGTACTAACAATTGGTTGCACATATTTTCAAACAACCATTTTCAGTAAATCTAGGCATTTGGTAGCCTCTACAATGCCAGATCTTAACGATGCATGCTAAAATCTGCTGTACTGCTTTGTATTTAGTGGGCTGTGTATGACCACTACTTCAAAGTATTTTGCCTCAAGCCATTCATATTACTAAAGCCGTAGCAAATGGAGACATCCATTCTACAATGGGCATGTTATCTGCAATCTTATTATCACTATTTTCTGTGCCTAATCTTCTTATGTATTATGTGTTTACACATTATAATATCAGATTAACATTAACAGATTACATCTGCAATTTTAAAGTCAATACACAGGCAGATTTTTGTAGCACACTGTTTTCTCAGAACAGGGCAAATTAATTTATCACATCAACTATTTTCCAGTGCTGCGAAAATCTACAAATTTGTTTCAAAACCAATTACTGTTTGTCTACACAGACATTATAGTTTAGCTGCCATGTCATGACAATTATTCTATTTGAAAGCCAGTGTGTATGTGAAACCAGATGACCATGGAAGATGTGATTTTGTTGTGTTTTTAATTACGTTGCTTTAGAAATAGTTTGTGCTGGTTTTCTTGCCAAAGGCATATCTGTTGTGAAAATGCAACTCTGACTTTCTGCTACATTTGATTTTGTGCCTGGCACGTGACAGGAAATCTTATTTTTTGTTTAGATTCCTCTGGGGAAATGTTACCAATCATATACTGTATAGCACATCTGAAGAAGAAAAAGATTTCTGATATTATCTATTCAAGTAACGATGCAAAACAGAACTTAGGAAATCAGAAGGCCGTTTGCATCTGAGCTTGATGTATTGTAGCCTTTTCCTCCATACTGTAAATGCCATTTTCAAAAAGTGCTCTAAATATTTTTGTTTTTTATTGAAGAAGGACTTTAGAAATATAAAAAGCTTAAGACACACACACACACACAAACACACACAGATATAGAAAAGACAAGATGCCATCGCTGGGCTTCATCATATCATACAGCGCAGGAAAGCTTGTGTTTACCACTGAGGATCCCAACTCATAAGAGGTGAATTTGCCAACAAGGAGTATGTAAACCCTTACAGTGAACTTCTTTATATGTTCCCTTTCTGTTTGGCAAATATACCATTTGAAGCATTTTGTTACATCTGTTAGAGAAGAGAAAAAATATCTTTTGAACCTGCTGGAAAACTTGTCTAAAAACCTCATGTGCTTTCTGCCTGTGCTGCATTTTTATCATTTCAATTATTTTCATTCATAAAGACTACAGAAAACCTTCCCCATATAATATAGAAAGGAGGAGAAAAAGTGTTTGTAGTCTGGAGTCCTGTCCTGAAAACACTGGTTTTCCATAGGTACAGTACGGTCAGTGAGCAATGTCACTCTAGGACAGAAATGTGTTATTTGCATTATTACCAGGTGAAAAAAAAGAAAAGACTAAAAAAAAATTGCAGACACCACATCTAAGGACTGGTAAGTTGCAAAATATTATGTTTTTTTTTTATTTGGGAAAGGGGGGTAGAGGGTTAGGGTATATCCTATATTAAAAGTTATGCCTTATAATTTTTCCTACAGGAGTGTTAGTGCTAGGGTTTAAGTTTACAGTGAGAGTTAATATGAGAGTCAAGGTAACTGGGTCCCTTTTATAGATGACATTATGTCAGCCAGCTCATGATGCCCTGGGAACCAAAACGTCCTTTTTAACTAATTGTCGGCTTAACAGATGTACCAAGATCAGTTTATTACAAATCAATATACTTTCTTGTAAAGCTTTCTAATCTGTGGTGAATTTTGTATAATGTCTAAACAACCCTTTTCTGTACCTCTGTACCAGTCTCCCAATATAGTTGTATTTAGTTAGTGGAGTCACCCCAATAATCCCAGTTTGAAGACCTCTGATGGCAGAGCGCTGTTTATTTTTACTGTGTGAGTTTGTCCTAAAAATTTGGGTTCCTGCTGAGGATCAAGCCATATTTTTGAATCTCATACTTTTTTGGCCAGCAGTGTAAACTAGCTGTTATTGAATTGCCCTTGTGTTCTAATTCAGATATTAGGCTCAATTTGCAAAGCTTCAACAAATTGATAATGATCTTTCTTTTCAAAAACCTTTCAATTTTTTTTTAACTGAATCCATTAATACCTAAATATTATATTAAAAAAAATTAGCCTCGTGTTAAACTTTTGCGAATTGAGTTGTTGACAGTTTGAAATCATTGCTGGAATTGCTACACTGTTTGAGTTCTCTGCATAAAACTAGATAACCAACAAGTAGTGGTCATATCAAACCTTAATATATAGCTCTTACAAGGCTATAGACATTCAAAAATATACATATGCTTAACAAACAGAAAAATGTGAGCTTTAAATAAGCCCTCACTGACCTCTGTAGCTATAGGCACTGTGGAGAAAATCATCAAGATTTCACAGCAGAAGCTGTTTAGCTCGCCTCTCTTGCATCCCTTCCCAAAAGAGACTAAGCATACTTTTAGCCTTCTAATCTCTAACTTTAATACAGAGATGGATCGGGGCAATAGCATGCAGTGTCAAGCTGCAGCAAGCAGAGCCAGCAGAATAGTAGCATGCATTAAAAAGGGAATTTACTCCAGAGATAAAAAAGTAATCCTGCCACTTTATAAAACTTCAACCACATCTGGAGTATTCCATCCAGTTCTGGTCACCAATCCTCAGAAAGAATGTGCTGGAGCTGGAGAGAGTCCAGAGAAGGGCAACTAAATTAATATGGGGACTGGAGAACCTCAATTATGAGGAATGGCTATAAGCACTAAATTTATCCTCAATGGGTATCCCAGTGTAAGTATGAAACTTTGCAGTCCCAGTGAGTGTAAGAAGACCTGGGGCCACATGATGAGACTAGAAGAGAAGAGGTTTAACCTCAAGCTGCATAGGAGGTTTTTCACTGTCAGGGCGGTAAGGGTGTGGAACTCTCTTCCACAATTGGTGGTGTTGGCAGGGAGTATGGATAGTTTCAAATGACTCTTGGACGTGCATCTTAGTGAAAACAATATACAGTGATATGGGGAATTATATTCTACATGCACACACCAACACAGGTTGAACTGGACGGACTGTTGTCTTTATTCAACCTTACCAAATATGTAACTATGTAAGCTGAGATATGGAGAGATAAAGACTTTAGCACTTCCATTATGAATTTGAGGATTTGTTTCCCTCAGTGTCTATAGCTATAGGGTTCTGTGAAGGATGTATGAAGAGACGTCAATAGCCTGATCAAAGGGACAAGGGATTGTGCAAAAAAAAAATCACATGCTATATGGTAAACTACAGTCATTTAGAAAAATTCCAGTAACATTAAAGATCTGGAATACATGAGGTTAAACATGTGAATAAGTGGAACTTCTCTTTAATTTGGATGTGCTTTTTATATATAAGCAAAATTACTATTGTAACAATGCACTTGTTTATTAAAAAATGCAAGTCTATGAATGTGTAGTTAAGGGTATGATTTATAAAAAAAAAAAAAAGGAAATGTCTTATACATACAATAGTCAAGAATGACTGATGTAAGAAAACTTCCCAAGCAAGCTATAGATTCTCACTCCTTTTTATCACTTATCTGTGGATTTATCTTTTTCTTCTCCATTTTTACTCCACTCTGTACAAGGCAAAGGTTATATGTCAATGTGAATTCTGTGCAAGCAACACAGTACATGCCACATTCAATTCTGTACATGTCACAGGGTGTACAGTATGCCAAAATCAATTCTGTAGAAGGAGAATCAAGTAGGACACATAGAGATGCGCCAAGCTGATAAAGAGGATCCTGATTAATTCCACAAAATGAAGAGTACAGGAATCACCAATATTGTGTCCAGCTACTGATACAAAAGTGGGGAATGAGGAACATAGGTTCACAAGGAGTGACAGGTAGTTAAACTTAATCTTACGTTTTCTCTTTCTCATTAACAGTAACAGTTTTTTTTGTCTTACTAAAAACACTTTGGTCTAATACAATGCATTATTTTACAAATTAATAAGACGTTAACCACTTGAGCCCCAGGACATTTGATAGATTGCTTTCATATTGCTACTTTGTTTTGCAGTCAACCTAGCCAAGCTTGATATTGTATTTTGGGAACATGCAGTACTTTATTTCTCTTTCTGGCTTAAATACCTATTTCTTTTTTTAAATGAGAGAAAAATGGTGAAAATAAAGAAAAATGCAATTTTAAATCTTACAATTTAACAAAAAAAAAGATTAACCACTTAAATACTATACACTTAGAACACTTTCCTACCAGACCAATTTTCAGATTTCAGTGCTGTTGCACTTTGAA
The DNA here is from genome assembly GCA_018402905.1 of Glandirana rugosa. Lineage (NCBI taxonomy): Eukaryota > Metazoa > Chordata > Amphibia > Anura > Ranidae > Glandirana > Glandirana rugosa. Next base: position 344,652 of record BLSH010192308.1, on the reverse strand, counting down.
TGACAATTGTGCGATCGTGCAGCGCTGTACCCAAATACATTTTTTATCATTTTGTTCCCACAAATAGAGCTTTCTTTGGTGGCATTTGATCACCTCTGCGGTTTTTATTTTTTGCGCTACAAATAAAAAAAGGCTGAAAATTTTGAAAACAAAAAAATGGCTCTGTTTCTGTCACAAAACTTTGTAAATAGTACATTTTCTCCATTACTTATGGGCACTGATGAGGCTGCACTGATGGGCACTGATGAGGCAGTACTGATTGGCACTGATGCTGTGGCACTGGTGAGGTGGCACTGACGGGCACTGATGATGAGGTACGTATATGCAGCAATGATGGGCACTGATAGGCGGCACTGATAAGCAGTACTGATGGGCACTGATAGGTGGCACTGATATGCAGCACTGATGGACACTGATGAGCGGCACTGATGGGCACTCATAGGCAGCACTGATTAGCACTCATAGGCTGCACTGGGCACTGATAGGTGGCACTGATGGGCACTGATAGGTGACACTGGTAGGTGGCACTGGTAGTTGGCACTGGTGGGCACTGATATGTGACACTGGTACACACTAATAGGGGCACTGGTGGGCAGCTGCACTGATAGGGGCCATTTCCCTGGTGGTCTAGTGTGGTATCTGAAGTTGGCACTGAGTGCCATCCATATTGGGCACTGTGCCCCTTAACTGGTGGTCTAGGGTGGTCTCCCTGGTGGTCCTGATTGGCTCCCTGGTGGTTCCTGACCGGCTCCCTGGTCGTCCTAGGTGGGCACATCCCTGATGGTGCCTGGGCAGGCTCCCTGGTGGTCTAGGGTGGTGATCTGAGGGGGGCTGTGCTGATAAACAATCAGCACTAACCCCCCCTGTTAGGAGAGCAGCCGATCGGTTCTCCACTGCTCAGATCTGCAGACGCGAGTACAGGAAAAGCCGATAAACGGCTTTCCTGTTTACACTGTGACCAGCCGTGATTGGTCACGGCTAATCACATGGTAAAGTGCTTCCGATGGAAGCGCTTTACCGAGATCGGTAATGCAGGGTGTCAGACTGACCCCCCACACCACCGATCGGCGCGATGCGTGCCCCCCCGGGGCGTGCGCTGGCATGGTATCCTGAGGACGTCATATGACGCCCAGTCAGGATAACCCAACCACTTCCCGACCGTCATTCTGTATAAGGCGGTAGGGAAGTGGTTAAGCATGGCATTTTTTTCCTGAAATGCATTTTTGAATCTGTCTTAAATCAAGCAATACCAAATGTTCATTTTTTTCAAAGTTTTGGGAAAATATATAGTATAGAAACAATGTATATGTGTGTATAATAAACTTAATTTACAAAACATTTATCTCACACACCAACATAATATATGAATATAAAAGCACTATATTTGTTAATATATTAAAAGACAATAAAACAGTCTGGTGTGTTAGATAGTGAAGATGTTGAGCATTTGTAATTAATGACTTTATTAGAGTTGAGCGAACTTCTAGAAGTCCGGGTTCTGCTGGTTCGGCCGAACTAGCGGGACAAAGTCCGGGTTTGGGTCCGGACAGAACCCGAACTTTGTCCCGGACCCCGAACCCCATTGAAATCAATGGAGACCCGGACTTTTAGGCACAAAAAATGTTGTAAAATAGTCCTGGAAGGTCCTAGAGGTCTGCAAAAGGAAGGACATGTGGGTAAGGGTGGGACAAGTGACCTACAAAGAAATGGGGACAGGGAAATAACTTTAAATATTTTTTAAAAAATAAAAACATACAAAATGCAAAAATGGAGATCATCTTCAAAATGGGTCCGAAAAGTATTAATTAACATTAGAGGCCATAGAACTGTTCTAAAATCATCTTCAAACTGTGTCAAAAAAGTATAATGGGTACTCCGGGCTTATTTATACTTTTTTGACACAGTTTGAAGATGATTTTAGAACAGTTCTATGGCCTCTAATGTTAATTAATACTTTTCAGACCCATTTTGAAGATGATCTCCATTTTTGCATTTTTTATGTTTTTATTTTTTTAAAAATATTTAAAGTTATTTCCCTGTCCCCATTTCTTTGCAGGGCACTTGTCCCACCCGTATCCCCATTTTCCTTCCTTTTGCAGACCTCTAGGACCTTCCTGGGCTTTTTTACAGCATTTTTAAGATTTTTCATTAAAATTACCAGAACCCCGGACCCGAATCCGGACTTTTTTTGAAAAGTCTGGGTCCGGGTCCGGGTCCCGGACACCCCAAAGTTCGGTACGGACCCGAACTTTACAGTCCGGGTTCGCTCAACTCTAGACTTTATATTAGGGTTACATGAAATTGGAGCTAAAAACAATAAAAATGTGATAACAAATGAAAAATAGTTGTTTCTAGTTTTTTCAGTGTCTTATGTATATCAGTAAGAAATGATACTTAAATATATAGTAAACTTGCTGATGGGTTTTTAACAGAATATTATAAAGCCTTTCAGGAAGCTCTACAAGATCTATTCAATGCAGCTGCATTCTCCGGATCTTTTCCAAAAGAAATGCTTCAGACTATCATTGTAACCCTGCTCAAACCAGAGAATTAGCCAAATGTCTCTCAAAATTTTATACCAATTTTTCTTTTCAATGCAGATTTGAATATCTAAAAATTTGCTAAAAGTTTGGCCATTTGTTTGGCGGGTTTTAATCCACCTCTTATGTATTTTGACCAGGTAGGATTTGAGAAGGGGAGACAGGCTCTGGATGGCACTAAGAGAATGCTCAGCCTGATAAAATTGGCGGAAACCTGTAAGCTCCCTACGTTTTTCTCATATTAGATGCTGAAAAAGCATTCAATAGAGTTCACTGGGGATACTTACATGCCACGTTGTGTAAATTATGACTTAGCAGTTTTGAGTACACCATATCAGCATTATATAATGTGCCATTTGCCCAGGTCTACACTTCCTCTATTCTATCATATCAATATCACATTTCCAATGGTACCCGCCAGGGTTGTCCCCTATTCCCTTTATTGCTCTCTTTACTGATGGAAACTCTAGCAAGCAGAAGCAAATAGATCTCAATTCCCTAATTCAGGTATTACTCTTAATGATTATTTCCATAAAATACTTTACTACTGTTACTCCCTGGGAAAATGTCATGAAGATTCTGCACAGATGGTATATGACCCCATACAGTCTAAAATGTTCCCTCAGGCATGTCCCTCCCCACAGTTGGTACTGTTAAGTATATAAATAAATCAATTTCCAAAGCAATATAGCACATCTTTGCAGCAAGGTTGACAATTACGAACAAAAGGAAGTAGATGATATCCCCTAATCTCTCGGAAGTGGCTCATAGGGGAGATCTACTAAAACTGGTGCACACAGAATCGAGTGCAGCTGTGCATAGTAACCAATGAGCTTCTAGGTTTTATTGTCAAAGCTTGATTGAACAAGTTAGAAGCTGTTTGGTTACTAGTATGTTTTGGAAAATCAGGGGGCAGAATACGATTTTTATTAACTACCTCAATGCTGGGCACTTTCACCCCCTTCCTTCCCAGAACAATTTTCAGCTTTCAGTGCTCTCACACTTTCAATGGCAATTACTCAGTCATGCTACACTGTACCCAAATTAATTTCTTATGATTTTGTTAATACAAATAGGGCTTACTTTTGGTAGTATTTAAGCACCACTGGGTTATTTATTTTTTGTGATTTAAGCCAACATTTTGAAAAAAAAAACAATATTTTCTACTTTCTGTTTTAAAAGAAATCCAATACAATCCAAATTTTGTCATACATTTAGGCCAGAATGTCTTCTGCTACATGTCTTTGGTAAAAAAAACCTGACAGTAGAAATATTTTTCCCCATTAAACCCCCATAGACATGACAGGACTGTAAAATCCCAGAGCTCTTTACTCTTTCCGGCGGTCATGTAGTCCTAACTAGTTAAAAGTGACTATACTTCGTATCGAACATCTGAGATATTGAAAGTGTGTTTGGATAATACTATGTGAATAGTCCTACAAAAAAAAATGGTTTCTGTACATCGTCTTCTGTAAGACCGGATTTACATACTGTTTTAAACCTAACATAACCTAAAGAAAATTTTGTCTTTCATCTTTTATAACAAAAAAAA
>BLSH010192308.1:319175-332208 GCA_018402905.1 Glandirana rugosa | reverse complement strand
TATATATATATATATATATATATATATATATTACGCTGCCTTTAGTGTAGACTATATACAGCTTATTCAGTGTATAGTATATAGAGTCCATTCAGGCAGTGTAAGAATATATATGTACCGTATATAGTATATAGTATATATATATATATATATAATATGTAGCCTTCAGTGTAGACTACATACAGCTCATTCAGTGTATGGTATATAGAGCCAGTTCAGGCAGTGTAAGAATATATATGTACAGTATATATATATATATATATATATATATATATATATATATTACGCTGCCTTTAGTGTAGACTATATACAGCTTATTCAGTGTATAGTATATAGAGTCCATTCAGGCAGTGTAAGAATATATATGTACCGTATATAGTATATAGTATATATATATATATATATAATATGTAGCCTTCAGTGTAGACTACATACAGCTCATTCAGTGTATGGTATATAGAGCCAGTTCAGGCAGTGTAAGAATATATATGTACAGTATATATATATATATATATATATATATATATATATATATATGTACATAATACGCTACCTTCAGTGTAGACTATATACAGCTCAGTCAGTGTATAGTATATAGAGTCAGTTCAGGCAGTGTAAGAATATATATTTACAGTATATAGTATATATTTATAATATGTTGCCTTCAGTGTAGACTATATATACAGCTCATTCAGTGTATATTATATAGAGTCAGTTCAGATAGTGTAAGAAATAAGAATGCATATATACAGTGTAGTTACAGTGTTCTGTCACCATCAACACCTAAGTTCCAATTTTTCTGCACCTGTTTGCCTGGGACATGTCATTACAATTTTTAAAATAAATTACAACAGCAGGGCCCATTCCTGCACCCAACAAGAGAAATTGTGAGGGGTTATAGTGTACTGCCACCACCAACACTCAAGGTTTTTATTTTTTTTTATTGCATTTTAGTGTAAATATGAAATCTGAGGTCTTTTTGACCCCAGATCTCATATTTAAGAGGTCCTGTCATGCTTTTTTCTATTACGAGGAATGTTAACATTCCTTGTAATAGGAATAAAAGTGACCCACATTTTTTTTTTAAATGGACAATGTAAAAATAAAAAATAACAAGTAAAATAAATAAAAAAAAGTTTAAAGCACCCCGTCCGCCGAGATCATGCGCAGAAGCGAATACATTCATAAGTTCCGCCGGCATATGAAAACGGTGTTCAAACCACACATGTGAGGTAAGGCCATGATTGTTAGAGCAAGCGCAATAATTCTAGTGCTAGATCTACTCTATAACTCAAAACTGGTAACCTGTAGAAAATGTTAAACTTTGCCGATGGAGATTTTTAAGTGCCAAAGTTTGTCTCGCCATTCCACGAGTGGCGCAATTTTGAAGCAATTTTTTTTTTTAGGTTATGAGGTATTTGATCCAATAGACCAGGAGCCAAAGTGCCACAAAAATGTATAGGCATACCAGAACTGAGAGAGAAAAATAATGAAAAAATTAATAAGGATGTAAGAATGAAAGCAGAGTGCATAGAAATGCAGTTGTGGATGCATGTGTACAAGGTGGTAAAGAATAAATGGGGAAAACTAAAATAGTGATGGGGTAAAGGGAACTATCATTGCAATTAGAAAAATGAGATAGAGGCATGTGTCTACCAGGGATGCAGTGTGGGGCACCGAGATCTGACATGAGCATAAGTTCAAGCCCCTATATACACTGCACCATAGGCCAACACAGGCAGGAAACTAAACAAATCCAAATCTAAAAAGTAAAGTAAGAAAGAAAGGAATTGTTGCAAATGAAGAAATTAAATAAGACACGTGTCAGCCAAAGGACGCAGCGTGGGGCACCGAGGTCTGACATGGGCATAAGGCCAAGCCCCTGAATATACTGCGCCATTGGCCAACACATGCAAGAGCTAGACAAATCCAAACTGAGATCAGGTTGGTTTAGTCATATTGAATACCAACAATAGTAACAAAACGGAGAGCTTTCTTGAGCATGCCACCGTCCCAAAATGGAACTACAAAAAAAGGGGGATGTGGGAGTCCCCCACACAATTGGACGTTTTGAAGGCACACCACGAGATAACCAAGGAAATTAATTAAAAAGTTATATTTTTATTACAACATTATTAAAAACAAAGCAAGATGCTTACACAAGTACAAAAGATGAGCACATCTGTGCTCAAACATGAATGGTCTCCAAATCTTAGTTAGTTATAGTCATATACCCAAAACAGCAATACCAGCTACCAGAACAACCGTGGTGTGTATGCAATAGGTTGACACATTTCGCTTCAGATCAAGCTTCTTTAGGACCTTATCACAGCATGGATGTGGGTTGCTGGGTTAGCTTAACAAGGAAAGAGAAAGCAGTAGATATCAGTGTACAAACATTTAAGAATTCATCATATACATTAAGTACAGTTTACTATATGCTGCATGTATTTAGAGCTGTGCTTACATTTGACCAGGTGCGACCCAGTAGAGCATTCATGGGGGTGGACATAGGGGATACATTCGTCAGTCCCCAGGTCTGCAAGCAGTGCCACAATAGGTTGGAGGTATAGTCCTAAAATATATATGTATGTCAAAATGTAGGATATTATTTTCTCCATCAAATGTATATCTAGTATGGGGCTACACCACAATCTTTACCTTTTGTGTAAGAGGTTTACATCAAAACGAGGGTATGGTGGATAGACCACAGACTATGTGTAGTGATCTATTGTGGCACTGCTTGCAGACCTGGGGACTGACGAATGTATCCCCTATGTCCGCCCCCCATGAATGCTCTCCTGGGCTGCACCTGGTCAAATGTAAGCACCAGCTCTAAATACAAAAAAAAAAAAGAAATATCCATAACAACAAGGTTTCCCCCTTTATCTGCTGGTTTAATAACCAGATTCAAATCCTGTTGCAGAGATCGGAGTGCCTTGATTTGAGGTAGAGAAAGATTGGTAGAGACCTTCTTACTGGGGGATAATTTTTCAATTTGAGCTGTAGTCCTTAATTAAAAGTATCCCATATGGTCAGTATCTCTGTCTATGAAGAAACTGCAGTGATGATTTAGATTTCAAAAAATCTGCCAGGGAACTTTACTCCAGACTTAGAGCCAGGGTCTATAGTCATTCATGCCTCAAAAGGGCCTACAACAAAACTCGTAAACAATCTAGATCTGACCTGCTGTTCCAACAGAGACCTAAACCAGCAAATCATTCCACCTGTATTATTACTAATTATTGCAGACAGCATAAAGAGATTAGACATATCATCACCCAATTCTGGCCATTATTTACCTCTGATCCATCAATTAAGAAACATATCAACGATCACCCTGAAATTACTTTTAGACGAGCCCCATCTTTGAGAGATAAGCTCATTAAAAGTCATTTTGACAAAACCTCTATTCGGGATATTGAATCATGTGGGACATATTCACGTGGCAAATGTGAAGTCTGCCCATACATGTCTAACACCAACACTCTCATTTTATCCAATGGTGACCGCTTCACTGGCAAAAGAAGGGTCACCTATCAGACCCTAGGCATTGTATATCTTGCAACCTGTGAATGTGGCAGGTTCTACATTGGAAAGACCAAACGCCCAATCATAAAACGGATTAAGGATCATATTGCACCCACTCCCAAAAGACGTATGGAAACAGCGATTAATAGACACTTAGGTCTTTATCATCAATTCAATACTCGAGTTATAAAATTTCATTCCCTTGAATACATCCCCACTCACATTCGGGGTGGTGATGTGGATAAAACTCTACTCCAATTAGAATCCCACTGGATTCACAAGCTCAGAGCTACTATGTACCCAGGTCTGATCAACTTTGTAAGTTTGAGACCTTTCTTTTAGTTTTGTGTGATTCTAGAGGCTCTGACTCCCTTCGGCCTCCCATGACCCCCCATCATTGCCATGCCTGTTGTCCCGCTCCCCCTTCCCCTTTCCCCCCTTTTTTTCCTCCCCCCCCCCCTTTTTTGGTCCACATTATTCGCGCCTAGACCATCTAGTCTCTGCCCTCATCTAGGTGCTTAGTTTCATTAATATGTTACTTAGTTAAAATGGTGATTGATCCTTCATCCCTCTAACTAAACCAGATTGACCCTTAAACAAGAACATTTATTTTGAACTGCATAGGACTCTGCCCTATCCTTATATGTAGACCATGCCTAGATAGATAACACATAGTTTAGGTACATTTCTTGTTTAATAATGTTTTATACGTTTCAATATGGATTAGCATGAATATTGAGTAGCATTGTGGGCATTTGTGAGCACTAGGACACTGTTGTTGGCTAAAGCACTGTGGCATATCTTTCTCTTTTCCTGGTCTTCTGTGCATATATGGCCCCATTTTCGCCCCTGAAGTCTTAGCCAGCCTTTTTGCCTTTGTACTCCATATGCATTAAACTTCACCTCTGTCTATCTGCCCTTTGTTTTTCCTCTATTTTCCTATTTATCTCCCACTTAGGTGCCAGCTCAGTGGGATGGCTCTGTGTCATATGAGGGGCTGTTCGGCTCTTTCACGCGGTGTGCTTTGGGAACTGTAGTGCCCGACGTGCCCTCCATTGGTGGATGCTGCAAGGTCCCTTACCACACAACGTCGACCCACCCACTGGCCTCCTGTTCACGCTATTTGGGGCACGTGACCAACGCATCACACGCCAGCCTGTTTCTCTCCCCCTCCCTATATATGGGGGTCCGATTGGCTGTTGCGGTGCGCTGGTCTCCAGGAGCCTTGCCGGTTCCACATCGTTACTTCGGTATGTACGCTCTTTAGCCAAACCCTGTATACTACCGTAGAATTTTACTATTTCCAGAACTTTTTCTGTTATATCTTTACCGGCGCACCTACTTGTTATACCGCTCTATCTCCAGCAGATTCAGTTTATCTTTAGTCCTTATCAGCCTGTTTATCACTATTCCTTCATGGGGCCGCTCTCTGTATGTGGACTGGCTTCTGCTGTGGCAACAGACGGGGTCTGGCTGTGTACTCATGCTGGACCCCGGTGCCTCTGTGCCGTGCCGTTAGCCGGTCCCATAGTCTGTGACCCCGCTTTTCTTTTTACTTTATTGTTGGTATTCAATATAACTAACCCAGCCCGATCTCGGTTTGGATTTGTCTAGCTCTTGCATGTGTAAGCCAATGGTGCAGTATATACAGAGGCTTGGCCTTATGCCCATGTCAGACCTCGGTGCCCCACGCTGCGTCCATTGGCTGACACGTGCTTTATTTCATTTCTTCATTTGCAACAGTTCCCTTCTTTCTTACTTTACTTTTTAGATTTTGATTTGTTTAGTTTACTGCCTGTGTTGGCCTATGGTGCAGTGTATATAGGGGCTTGGCCTTATGCCCATGTCAGATCTTATTGCCCCACACTGCATCCCTGGTAGACATATACTTCTATCTCAATTTTCTAATTGCAATGATAGTTCCCTTTATCTCATCACTATTTTTAGTTTTCCCCATTTATTCTTTACCACATTTTACACTTGCATCCACAACTGCATTTCTATGCAGTCTGCTTTCATTCTTACATCCTTATTCATTTTTTCATTATTTTTCTCTCTCAGTTCTGGTATGCCCATACAATTTTGTGGCACTTTGGCTCCTGGTCTGTTGGACCAAATACCTCATAACTATACGTAAGTCTGTATTCCCATTCTTCCTTTATTATTTTTCTTGTTTCCATATATCTTTTACTAACTTAGTTTTATAATCTTTGGAGCTCGTTTTTACGAGCCTGCATTTTTGATGTCGGATCATTTACCCCACCCAATACATCCTTATATAATATTGCTGCTTGACATATATCCCTTCTCTACTTCTACATTATCTATCCACCCTATATCTATATGGCTCTCTGTGATGTTTTTCCTTCTTCATTTTCAAATTTAGACAGTGAAGTGTGTTCCTTGCTATGATGTATCATTGCCTGGTACTTTGGCCTTTCTTGGGTGAAGCTGAAGCTGTTGCACGGAACCGACTGGGTGAGATTTATGTGCCTACATGTGCCTGTGCTAAACTGCAGTGTCCTGCGACATTTTTTTTGTATATTATGCGACTGATACACATGTATACGTTCGTGATACTGACATGTTGATTTTTTATTACACGACAGTGAGATACCATCTGTCCCCTGAAGAAGCTTATCTTCTGTTATCCAATGCGGACCATCTTGGAACGCAAGCGGCGACACCCGGTTATGGCGCGGCTTGTGTCCGCATAACTTCCGGTGAGAGCTGATCGGATGGCTGGGTTATGACGTGGCTTATATCCGTGTCTTTTCTGGGTAAAGCCGATTGGATAGCTGAACTGTTGATGCTTCTATTGGAGAGGAGGGAGGAGTCAGGGATGACGCCTCTGACATGCGACATTTGAAGTGCTGGGATGACAGTGGAGATTATCTCCTCCCCGCCTCAGTTGACGTATGTGGCTTGGGGCGTTTCCCCTCCAACCTTTTTTTCTCCCTAAAGATACTGGCATAGATACATGTGTATTGACAGGTGAGCACACGTCAGCGTGGGATGGTCATTCATTTTGAAAATGAGGCGTGACATGCACATAATGACACCATTTTAACATACTATATTAGCCTATGGATCTCGCTTTGAGGCGTGGAACGCACGCCACTGTGCCATCTTTGAATGGCGGTGCCAGACTTCCTGTTGAGAAGGAAGTGGGTGTATCTCAAATTTTAGTTTTTATATATATATATATATATATATATATATATATATATATATGCAATGACCCAGGCGCGGGACACCCCAGAAGAAGTCTTTGAGGACGAAACGCGTTGGATGACGTCCCCAGGTCATTGCAAGCTTGTCTACATGTTGAATGGGCCCTATTTTGTCTTCGCTGATGTAAGTGTTCTTAACCTTTTTTTTTATTAAAAAGTGTTACACAGTTTTACACTATGGAGACTATTCTTTTTTTATGGTTTGATTGAGCTTACTGAAATCTTTACTGCTGGAAATATCCTGGTCACTATGCCACTTTAAACTACATGGTGGAAAGTTATACACAACTGTTGGAACCATAAGAGCAAAGGTGGAGATCTGTATGAGGATCCATAACTCTTTGTATGTGAAAGGCTACCTGCGATTCCATCCATGTGCTAATTGTTCACTTTCTGGTAAGCGTTTAATACATCCTGTGTTGGATTCACACTGCATGGTTGGTGATGGTCACTGGACACTACTGATTTATGGTGCTCATGAAGCATTGAACCTTGTCATATACTTGCCTTTATTCCAATTTTTTTATGTCTATGGACATTTTCTTTGTTGTTTATATTTATTATCTAACGGAGATTTGATATTAGCTGTATGTAGCAATACTTTTTCTAGCACTTTATACACGGTGCACCTTAATTTGATTACATTGTCACAATAGGGGGCTTTATACAATTTTGCCCTCTAGCGCTGCACTGTTTTTTATTTTATATTCATACAATTGGTCAATTGGAGTGCTGGCCGCAGATTTATTTTTATTTTTAACCAGGAGCGCAATATTCATACATTTTACAGTTTTTTTAATATGCATATATGTGAATCTGTATTTCTGTAGATCACAAGATATTTTGAGGGAAACTAAAAGGGAGTGTATGACAATAGTGTCCCTGGGATTGCAGCAGGTGAATGACAAAGACAAAGCCCAGTTTGAGACGTACAACACTGCCTAACCACCAACTGAATTCATTATGAGTGCTGGTTTACACTTGTGCAATGTGGGAACCTTGCAAATCTACTGCAGATTCCCGCATTGCATTGCAGTTCACACTGCCATATGCGACCTGTTGGGAGTGTCAATACATTGTTAATGACACCCCATTTCATCTCACATATCGCAGTGCAAACTAGCAGTTTGGACATTAATTGGATCGCATGGGTGTGTACACCCATGCAATCCAGTTCTGGTGCGGACCAAAAGAAGGGTCCTGTGCGAGTTTGGTCTGAATGCGATGCAAATTTAGCCATACTATCTATATGGCTGAAGTCACATTGCACGGACAGCGCATGTGATTTGTACTGCAGTGCAGTGTGAATCAGACACAATCTTGTACAGTGCAGCAGTGTGCACCGGCACTTACCTGCAATTCTCCAGACCTCTTAAATAAAAAGACTCCACCTAAACAACCTTAATCATTTACTTACAGGTGTGCTGAAGAGATTAGGTTTTTTTGTTAATCCCCGATTACACCTTCTCATAGTTTGTCATTAGTAAGACATTTCACTCTTCCAAACCCAGCTCCCCCAAAACAAAATTAAAAAAAAAAATAGCTCAAGAATTTACATTTTTTTGCACAGCAGCAACACAATTATGTACATTCATTTAGTGGCATTAAACTATTAAACAGTATATATGGTGGTACATTTAGACAAACATTTAGCAATTGGGTTCTAAGGGGCCTGCTCATAGGAGCTTACAATGTAAAAACTCTTCAAACCTTATAGTGGGCACAGCTATACTTTCCCAGTGTATAGTAGGCTACACATTTCATAGGACAACTACTCTCAACAGACACCAACTGCCAACAAATATTTAGCTGCAAGATTATACAAAAATACAAAAATCAGTCATTCTTAAAAAAATTCAAAATATTAAAAAGACACATTCAAACAATAACACCCACTACCCCATATTTCACACACATACATTGGTGACGGTTCTGCTGGAAGATGCATTTCTGTGTACATGATTAAGTAATGAGATCAAAGAGTAGAAGGTCAGCAGATGGTCCCAAACCATGAATGCATGGTCAGACAGCAACAATACACAACACTGACAGCATAGCCACACTTTTGATGGACAAAATGCACAATAATTTCAGCTAACAGCCCAAGTGGGGCATTTGTCATTATACATAATATCAGTCCTTCTCCCCCACAAATCACAGCAAATAACAGGCCAAACCAGCCCCCCTACTGTAGTCATTTATATAACATAGGTTGTATTGTTAGCACACCGACTCCCGCCCAATGGAAGTACATGCCCACCAGTGTCATTCAATCTGTCTCTTCCTTTATGTCTAACTCTAAAGTGATTGCACCTGATGAGCAAGAACACTTACTATTTGCAAATGTGTTATCCCACACGATATTGTCAAAAGAATTGGGTTGTCTGCCTTTACAGGCACATGAACTTTAATGGCATCCCAGTCTTAGCCCTGGTTCACACGGAGTGCGGGAATGAAATTGTGTGAGTTCAGCTGAACTCGCACAATTTCATTCCTGCATCTCAGTCCCGATTTCAGCTGCGATTTCACAGGCATCTGTGGGGGTTTCTGCACAGATGCCTATGGAAATAGCACCTGTAAATCGCAAAAAGTAGTACAAGAACTACTTTTTGAAATCGGTGCAGCACCACAAGTGCGGCGTCACACCGATTAGGACGGTGCCATTGCCGGATATTGCTGCTGATTTGGCATGCGATTTAACATGTCAAATTGCATGCCAAATCGTGTCAGTGTGAACCAGGGCTTAGTTCGCAGTGTTCAATATTGAGTTTGCCCTCCCTTTGCAGCTATAACAGCTTCAATTCTTCTGTGAAGGCTGTCTACAAGGTTTAGAAGTCTGTCTATGGGAATGTTTGACCATTCTTCCCAAAGCACTATTGTGAGGTCAGGCACTGATGTTGGACGAGAAGGCCTGGCTCACAGTCTCCACTCTAATTCATCCCAAAGGTGTTTTATCTGGTTGAAGTCAGGCCAGTGAAGTTCCTCCACCCCAAATTCGCTCATCCATGTATTTATGGACTTTGCTTTGTGCACTGGCCAAAATCATTTGGTGGAGGGGGGATTATGGTGTGGGGTTGTTTTTCAGGGGTTGTTCTTTCACACTTATGTGGCTTGAAATTTGCACAATTTTTTGCCGTGATTTTGATGCGACTTGAAGCAATAGCTGTGTAATCCTGAGGTCTATGGACCTCAAGTCTCAAAGTCAGACCAAAGTAGTGCAGGGACTACTTTGAAATCACTGCGACATGAAGTCACACAGATATGAATGGTACTCATTGAAAATCATGGGGAATGACTTGTCATGTGACTTTGCAGTACCAAGTTGCACAAATGTGAAAGGCCCCTTTCACACTTGTGGGACTTCTCCTGCAATTTGAGACTGCAAAGTCGAATGACAAGTCATACCAGATCATTTCCAATGAGCACCATTCATATTTGTGCAACTTCAAAGTAGTCCCTGAACTACTCTGGTCTGACTTTGAAGCAACTTGAGGTTGATAGACCTCAAGATTACACAGGCATTGCTTCAAGTCATATCAAAATTGTGGTAAAGTCATGAGACTTTCAGGTTGCACAAGTGTGAAGGTGGTCTTAGCCCAGGTTCACGTGCACTGGTTCCTGCGTCGCACCTCTCCCACAGGCAGTCACACTGCCTTATGTGAACCGCTGTGGGTGTCAATACAATATTAATGTCACCCACAGATCAGTTCATAGATCGCAGTGCAAACTGTGGATTCTGATAGGAATCGGATCGCATGAATGAGAACACCCATGCGATCCGATTCTGGTGCGGGAAAAAAAAGGTCCCTGCACCTTTTTTTCTGTGAAACCAATGTGAGTTCAGCCATACAACTGCATGACTGAACTTGCATCGCACAGACATTGCATGTGATCGGCACCTGCGGTGCGGGTGTGTATCACTTGCGACATCTGTGATAGCACTAATGTGAACTTAGGCTTAATGCGTCAGCATACCAAGACATTTTGGACAATTTCATGCTCCCAACTTTGTGGGAACAGTATGGGGATGGCCCCTTCCTGTTCCAACATGACTGCGCACCAGTGCACAAAGCAAGGTTCATAAAGACATGGATGAGCGAGTTTGGAGTGGAGGAACTTGACTGGCTTGCACAGAGTCCTGACCTCAACCTCATAGAACACCTTTGGGATGAATTAGAGCAGTTACTGTGAGCCAGGACTTCTGATCCAACATCAGTGCTTGACCTCACAAATGCGCTTCTGGAAGAATGGTCAAACTTTCCCATAGACACACTCCTAAACCTTGTGAACAGCCTTCCCAGAAGAGTAGAAGCTGTTATGGCTGCAAAGGGTTGGCTAAATCAAATTTGAACCCTACAGACTAAGACTGGGATGCCATTAAATTTGATGTGTGTATAAAGGCAGGTGTCCCAATACTTTTGGCAAGATAGCAGATTGTGCAACATTTGCAATGATGGTGGAACCCTCATCCACATAAATGCTACATTTATATAAAACTTGGGGAAGGACATGAGTTTTGTTTAACAACACAGGAAGAGCCAACAACCTTTCTATAGGACATGGCCTCTTTGGGATTTTTTTTTTTTTTTTTCAATAGAGCTTTATTGAAAATTTATGACAATACATACAATATATGCAAAATTTCAAAACAGATGTAGCATCAGATTGTTACATGGCTATGTGTTCTGTACCAAGATATTTGAAAAACATGTATTAATGAGCAACTTAAAACCATATTATTATTATCTCTCTATAGTAGGGTATAAATGAATCTCAAATTTATCTGGGTTGGTATGGTGGAATAGATTACTTTAGTTAGTAGATGTCAGTGTTTGTCAACGGTCATATGGAAAGGTGTTGAATTAGAGCATTATAATAATCACAGTAAGTTTGTGTATTCTTCAGACGATTTGAACCGAATCCACTTGTGCCATATATTGTGGAAATGTTGAGCGTTCTCTCTTTTGATTGCTAGAGTTTCCTCCATGTCAAAGATTGTGTTTATTTTCATTAACCATTCCTTGATAGTTGGGGAATGTGTTGTTTTCCAATGTAGAGGTATTAAGGTTTTTGCTGCGTTAAGCATATGTCTTATCAGGGATTTTTTGTATTTTTTGTATGTGAGACTGTGCACGTGTAGTAGACATATGGCCGCGTCTAGTTTGATCTTAGTTTCTGTGATTCTCACTATCCAGTTGATCACATCTGTCCAGAATTTCTGGATCTCACGGCAAGACCACCAAATATGTACAAAGGTGCCTGTCTCATCTAAGCATCTCCAGCACTTATCCGATTCCGCTGGGTTCCATCCTTTTATTTTCTCAGGTGTGATATACCAGTGGCTTCGGATTTTAAAGGCTGTTTCTTGCATTTGGGTGCTCAATGAGCATTTATGGGTAAAGACGCATGCTTTCTCCCATTGTGCTTCCGAGATTTGAATGTTCAGATCTTTTTCCCAAGTGGATTTATGTTTATCTATGAAATCAGCACTTGGTTGAGAAATCCATTTATAAGCTAATGAGGTGGCACCTTTGATAGGCATTTGGTCATAACAAATTTTTTCAAGGGTTGTGAAGGGTCTTGCCATGAGATTTCTATCTTTGTTATTCCAGACGAAATCATGGATTTGCTGGTATGTCCAGATGTTTAAGGATTGATTTGGAATTTTGTTCTTAAGTTGGTGAAAGGATAAGAACTTGTTGTTGTGTAAACAGTTATGTGCTAAGAGGGGCGTGCCTTTCTCTGATCTGAGAGAGTTGATTCTTTCAGAACCTGGCGGGAATTCTGGGTTGCCCGCGATCGCCGTTAGTGGGCTGGTGGCGGATGACAGCTGGTGAATGTCAGCTATTTTTTGTAAAATTTTTAAGGTAGTACTGATTAGGGGGTGGTTTCTGATTATGTGGGGGTAGAATTTGTTTTTGGTCCATGGTAGGAATTTGGTAGATATTTTGGAACTTGGTTCCTCCAAGCTAATCCAGTCTTTAAATTTAGAATGGCAATGCCAATCAATCAGTCTGGTAATATGTGTTGCGTAATAGTAATTTTTAAAGTTAGGTAGGCCTATTCCCCCTTTATCTTTGGGCAGCATGAGTAGTTTCAGTTGTATGCGAGTCTGACTAACTAACCGTAACGGTAAGATTTAAATTTCTGACCTAATCGAACCTCCTTGGTTCAAGGTTTTATAGATGGTTTAAGGATGGTACCTGGTTTTTGTTTAAGATGGGGGTGTATTAGTCTTTGGTGGGGGATTAGTCATGATGGAATTTTTA